>JAASGT010000812.1:0-15577 GCA_023334315.1 Globisporangium alternatum
AAAATGATGGAACTCTGCTTTTAACAGCAGTCAACGCCTCACTTAATGCACGCTCTACGAATATCTATTTCCTCGTGCAACGCATTTATGAAGGGTTGGGGAAGACTGATCAACAGCAGATTCTCGTTTATTTTTATTTTATCTGTCATATTTTATACAATCATATTTGACAGGTTATAATATATGTATGAAACACTGCAAGAAGAAACGCAAAGCAAGACAAATTGCGGAACACGGAAGATCACAACGACACTCCATCCGCACACGCCGCATGAGCCGCTTGCTGCGCCGCCTGCTGCCACTCGCCTCTCCATCGTCAGCATCTTTCTACTCCCACCCCGCTCTCCACCTACTCTACCTCCCAACGCGCGGCATGAAGGTGTACACGAAGACGGGCGACAAGGGCACGTCGCAGCTCTTCTCGGGCGAGCGCCGCCCCAAGGATGATGCCGTGTTCAAGGCGCTGGGCGACACGGACGAGCTCAACGCGCACATCGGCGTCGCCGTCGAGTACTCGCGCGCCGCGCAGAACGCCTTCCTCCCCGATAAGCTCGAGCAGATCCAGTCGCGGCTCTTCGACGTGGGCGCGTGCATCGCCACGCCGCTCACCACGGCGTCGCAGAGCAAGAAGAACCGCGCGGGCGCCTTCGATGAGGCCAACGTGAGTGCTTTGGAGGAGTGGATCGACGAGATGGACGCGTCGCTGCCGCCGCTCACCAACTTCATCCTGCCATCGGGCGGCGGCCTCGCGTCCACGCACCTGCACGTGGCGCGCGCCGTGTGCCGTCGCGCCGAGCGCCGCGTCGTGCCGCTGGCGAGCGCGGGCGACGTGGACGCATCGGTCATGCGCTATCTGAACCGCCTGAGCGACTTTTTGTTCGTGGCTGCGCGCTTCTCAGCGCTCAAGGAGGGCAAGGAGGAGACCAAGTGGCAGAACCAGAACGTCAAGCCTGTGAAGAAGGCCAGTGATGCAGACACGGACGCCAGCAGCTAAGTAACGCACGAGCAGCAACAGCAACAACAACCAGGTCAGAACTTACACGAACACTGTTATCACCTTGTTTTGTATGCAATTATTACCCTTGTGCGTAATCGACACTCGGTCACACTCTCCGAGGGCTTCTGGACCAATCACCCTACTACTTCTTAGCCCTGACGTTGACCCAGAGCGCGAAGAAGCCCACGAGCCGGAACACGAGCCCGAGCACGAGTAGCACGAGGCCGTCGACGAACGCGAATGAGCCGTTCATGCTGTAGACCTCGAGCACCTCTTCTCCCGAGCGCGCGGCGTCGCACGGAATGCTCTCGACTTCGCGCTAGAAGACCTTCATGAGTCCCTCGAAGCCAAACTTGATGGGCGAGATGTACTGGATCCAGACAAAGTACTTCGGCGCGTCGTCGGCGTTGAGAAAGAGCCCACCGAAGAGCATGAAAGGCAGCAGGATGACGATCCCCACGATGGGCGCAATGTCCACGCGTCTGCACAGACACGAGACCAGGTACCCGAGGCCGACGGCCGCGAAGTTCACGAGCACCACGAGCACCTGCAGGGACATGTACGTGGCAAAGCCCTGGCCGATGCCGATGAGGAAGTACATGGACACGAAGAGCACGAAGGGCAGGAAGATCTGCAGAGGCAGCTCACTGAGGTTCTTGGAGAGGTACCAGACGATCAAGTGGTACAGGCCGCCCTTGTACTCGCGCAGCACCATGGGCAACTCCGTGGGGGTCTCGACGAAGAGCGGCGCCGCGGACGCAAACGTCTGGTTGATCACGATCACGAAGAATGCACCCGCAAAGTTCTGGATGCCCGTCTGGCTCAGCTCGAGTTGCAAGTAGATGAGCCCCACGACGACGGCGATGAAGAGGTTCTGCGCCACCTTGGCTTGGAACGCGATGCGGTCGCGCACGAGGCGCACGAGGTTGCGGCTCGAGATCACGGCCATTTGACCCAGCGTGCCGAGACGGCCATCCTGGTGGCTGTCAGTGTCGTCATTGCCGACCGTGAAGCCCAGCTTGGGTTAACCAACAGAGGCGGACGAGGCACTGAGTTCCTTGTGCTCCTGCTGCGCCTTGGTCCACTCGTTTTTCAAGAGCTGCACGCGCTTCCTCGCGTGGCCGCTTCTATGTCAGGCTCTTGACGAATCGGACAGATGACGAATGAATGCAACAGGCAGACAAGCGCTCATGTTTGAATCGAAATGCTAAGCGTGAAGCAGGGCCACTTCCTGTTTTCGCAAGTCCTATTGAAGAAGTCAGTCGGCCGAACGATGGCACAGAGCTAAGGCTCCAGTTCGTTCGCTGGTCCGCGCTTGCCACGAACAGCAAATCTGGGGATTGCGATGCACCGTCTCTGGTGGACCACCTCCAGCTTACCGGCCAGTTACGCAAGTTCCTCTGGGTCAAAAAGTGACCACGGTGCACTTGCTAACGCCTTCAGTCACTGCACAGCGTTGGTCTACTAAGTTCGAATCGATTCTGAGAGTCCCGAAGTCTGGCGGTGACTTCTCAGTTACGTCCGAGCAACTTCAGCTCCAAGCATGGCTACATTTCTGATGATCTGATAACCAGCAAGTGTAGCCACTTTGGAAATGGCTACAGTTTTCCACGTGATGCCCGAGCGGCATCACACGACAACCATCTATTTTCCTCGCATCGACCGAGATATTTGCGACTTGACAAGCTTCTGGAAGGCTTATCCGACGGATCCTTTCGATGATTATGATGCAAAAGCTCCTGGTCTTCGCGCCAGTAGGCTGCTTCTCCTGCGTTCCATCCGCATTTGGCTCGTTCGGAGCACCTGAGAAGAAAATAAGCCGTGTATTTTAAACAACCCAGTTCTGTTTCTGTGTATGTGGCGTTCTGATGCCGTCGCTGTTGATGCTGCGCTCCAGAGTTAATCGCCTCAGAAGATCACCCACTTGCGAATTTGCTCTTTTCAGCATCACCATCATCAGCTCTATACGACCCGCTCCAGCCATGACCGTCGCCGTGTCCGACACCGCGCAGCCGCCCGCTGAGACCATCATCGACGTCGGTCGCAAGACGCGCGCAAACAGCAGTACCGGCGCGCTCAGTGCGCCGCAGATCCCCAAGCTCTCGATCACGTGGGAGAACGTGAACTTCAACGTCCGCATCAAGAACCCGGCGACCAAGAAGCTCGAGAAGAAGAAGATCCTGCAGGGTGTCTCGGGTGAAGCCGCTTCGGGGGAGCTCCTCGTGCTCATGGGACCCTCAGGTGCTGGTAAGAGCACGCTGCTCGACTGCATCTCGGCGCGCAACCGCAACTGCACGGGCAACATCCTCGTAAACGGCAAGAAGTGGTCCAAGGGCATCGCGCGCCACTCGTGCTACGTGATGCAGGACGACTTGTTCTACGCCAATCTGACGGTCGTGGAGCACCTGACCTTCCAGGCGGAGCTGCGCATGGGCAAGGTCTCGACCAAGGAGGAACGCGCAGAGCGCGTCTCGAGCATCATCAGTGAGCTCGGGCTCACGAAAGTGACCAACACGCCCATCGGCGACGCGCTCGTCAAGGGACTCTCGGGCGGTCAGCGCAAGCGCCTGTCCTTCGCGACAGAGCTACTCACGAACCCGTCGCTGCTCTTCGTGGACGAGCCCACGTCCGGGCTCGACTCATTCATGGCCGAGACCGTCGTGGTCCTCATGCGCGACCTCGCGCGCATGGGCCGCACTGTCATCGCGACGATCCACCAGCCGTCGTCCGAGCTCTTCGACATCTTCGACAAGCTCTACCTGCTGGTCGACGGCTGCACGGTGTACAACGGCAAGGCGTCTGAGAGCATCGCGTACTTCGCCAAGCAGGGTCACCAGTGCCCGTCATTCACGAACCCGACCGACTACTTCATGAAGCAGCTCGTGGTCATGGACGACCAGCCGGACTCGAAGGACCGCGTGCAGAAGCTCGTGGCCGCCTGGGGCGAGCACGCACTCAAGAGCGACTTGGCCAAGACCGGCCAGAGCACTGCGGACCTCACCTTTGACAAGGAGAGCAACGTCGAGATAGCGCCGGGCGTAGTCGTCCAAACGCTCGTGCTCTGCAAGCGCAATTGGCTGCGTCTCGTGCGCGACACCATCGGCTTCAAGGCGCGCATCGGCTCGACGCTCTTCATCACGATCATGATCGGCCTCATCTTCCTGCAGCTGCACAAGGACCAGAAGGGCGTGCAGGACTTCACGGGCGCCATCTTCTTCATCTCGGTCAACCAGCTCTTCAGCGCCGCAAACCCCGAGTTCATCAGCGTGCCGCTCGAGATCCCGCTCGTGCTGCGCGAGCACAACGGCGGGCTCTACAACGTGCTCGTGTGGTACTTTGCCAAGAACCTGAGCGAGCTTCCGTTCCAGCTCTTCTTTCCGATCATCTTCCTGGTGCCGTGCTACTTCATGGTGGGCTTCGGCAACGACGCCGAGATCTTCTTCACGTTCTTTCTCGTCATCTGCCTGCTCTCGAGCTGCGCCACGGGCCTTGGCTACATGGTCTCGTGCCTCGCCAAGCGCGTGGACGTGGCGCCGATCCTCGGCATCCTCTTCATCTTGCCCTTCTTGCTCTTCGGTGGCCTCTTCCTCAACAGCGACAGCACGCCCGATTACTTCATCTGGCTCCAGCAGATCTCGCCCATTAAGTACGCCTTCCACTCGCTCATGCGCGCCTTCTGGACCAAGGTGGACACGATCGCCTGCGACGTCGTCGCGAACGAGCACTGCGCCGCGGCCTCAGGCGCCGACGTGCTCGTGAGCACGAGCGTCAAGCCCGACCGCATGTGGTCCGACTGCATCATTCTCGTGGTGCTCAACGTCGCGTTTCGGCTCATTGGCGCCTTCTTCCTTTGGCGTCGCACGGACAAGCGCGTCGCGGACAAGTAAGACCTCTTGACGTTCAACGAGTCGCAGGCTGATTATTAACACTATGAATGCACTTCACACGTTTGCCTGTTCTTGATTGGTCGACTTTCTGTGAGTAGGTTATAAGCCTATACGGTAGTGCAATGTAGGACAGCTGAGTTTATAGGACGCTGTCCTACGTTGACTCTTGTTGCTTTTCCTCTCCATGGACCAAGTTGATATCTGTCCAAACTGTTTGATCATTTAAAACAGGAAGAACGACGTCCCAAAATCAAGTGACCCTTTGTTCTTGACGTTTGTATTGGAGGGGCACTTGGTTTTGGGATGTTGAAATCTGTGGACTAGAAAGTGAATTTTTGCGTCGATTTGTCACATTTGGGTTGAAAAAGTAAAAATAATTGATTATTTTTTGTATGATCCTAAAACTCGTCCACTACCCTATACTGATACCGTAAATTGATGCATTTTATATTCCCGTATCCTGCAAACAAAGAACGAGCCGAGTTGAGCCAAGCAAACTGCCGAGCCGAAGCAACAAAATGAGCCGAAGCAACAAAACGATCAAAGAATCAACAGCAACAATGGGTGCAGGCGCCGACGACGCAAGCGAAGACGCGAACGTGCTGCTGCTCAAGGCGATCGCCAAGCAGGAGCAGGTGCTGCGCTCCATGCAGACCGCGCACGGCGAGTGTACGTGTTTTCTCGCTCGCTTTGCCTGTTTTTATCTGCACGCGTGTCTATCAGTACGCCACGCTCACAGCTTGGCTTGTTGCACACGGACGAAAGCGCAGTTCACCCGAGCGTGTCAGACGACCTCGCGCAGCTCGCGCTACTCTACAACATGAACGGCGCGTTCGAGAAGGCGCTACCACTGCTGCACAAGCGGCTCGTGATCCACGAAAAGTTCGGCCCAGGTGCGTGGCGTTGTGTCTTTGATCATGTCATGAGTATCGACACGAACAACAACGCAGACTCACACGCTTATCGATGCCCCTTCATAGACGAGCTCACAGGTGAGACGCTGCAGGATCTTGGGACGATCTACCGCCTTCATGACGTGCCGGACGTCGCGCTCACGCACTTTGAGCGCGCGCTGGCGATCCGCGAGCGTTGCTACGGCACCGACAGCCTCAAGGTCGCCGAGACGCTCAACAGCCTCGCGCTCGTGAGCCTCGTGTACGTGTTTTATCTTTGAGTTTTACTCTTAGCAGACTCATTGTCTAATGGTTTACTCATTGAAACCTATTGATGACAGACGCAACGATCCGCCCCGGGCCGAGGCGTTCCAGCTCCGCAGTCTGCAGGTGCTTTTCAACAGCTCCGAGCCGGAGGACATTGAGAGCGAGGACGTACCGTGGGAGGTCTACAAGCGCCTCAAGCAGCAGCGTGGGCCATCCACGTCGACCAATAGCGTCACGCTCCTGAAGGGAAACATGCGCAAGCGCGTGATGGAGGTCGTGTACGCCATGTCCCCACCAGCAGCAGCAGGATCACTGTCAGCAACTGATGGACAGACTGAACCCCAGGTGTCCAACTCACGAGGTCAAAACAGCGGCCCATCTAGCCCAGTGAAAGATGGCGATCTCGCAATGAAGCGCGCTGTGCGATCTCACTCTGACAGCGGCGCGATGAAGCGCTACGTGGCGGAGAGCGCGGTTGCAGAGGAGAATGCGGAGCGCTATCCTGCTTTCCGACCCGAGAACGCAGTGGATTTCTTTGACTCTCGAAGAGGTACTGGCGGGCGAGACAGACAGGATCTGGTCGACAGTCTTCACATCCACGTTCAGTCAGCCAGCAGTGGTGGCGTTCATACAACAGCAGCAACATCATCAACGCCACCACAACGAAGGCTCACGCCCCCGTCTCCTCCCTTCTATCAGTCTCACTTCCGCTCTCCACCCAGCCCGCCAGCAGCTCGTTTACCGCCACAGCAGCATCAGCACCAAATGCCATCAATGCACGCGTCGCCGATTCCAGACTTTGGCTCGCTGCAGCATCGCATCGAAGGCCTCAAGCGCCGGATCGCAGCAGGGTACGCGGACACGGACGAAGACATCGCGCGGCTCGCAGCGGACGTGGACGCGATTCACGCGCCGCGAGAGCTGCGTGAGGTGGGCTTCGCAATGCTCTCGCTCGTGCGCGAGATGAACCGCCTGCGCATCAAGCCGGACTCGGCGCGCAACCTGCCGGTGCTCGAGGGTATGCTCGAGAAGAAGAGCGCGTCGATCTTCCGCGGCTGGGAGAAACGCTGGTTCAAAGTGGACGCAAAGACTTTCGTACTCTCGTACCACTTTAGCCGAGACGACTACGCGCGCGGGTTTGCGCCACGGGGCGGCTTTCCAGTCTCGCGCATTTCCAACATTCTCGTGCATCGTCACGCGCGTGGGAGCAACTACCACTTCGATGTGGTCGTGGATCTGAGCACGCGCCTGAACCCACATGCGTCACGCACGTACGAGCTGCGGTGCGAGGACCAGGAGATACTGCGGTTCTGGGTCGAAACGCTGCATTATTATAAAGCCACGGCGCAGGCTACTCCTGTACGGCCGTCGACGAGCTAGCAAGACTTCTCCTTCGTGATTGTATCCCAAATTCAGTTGGTACAGGCTCGGTATCGTAATCCACTTGTTCACCCTCAAATACATGAACTACTGTTTCTCCTTCGCGTTATGCGCCATCGTGCTCTTCTTCGTCGAGCAGCGTGATCGCTGCCTCGGCCTCTCGTCTCTCCGCGTCGTCCTGCTTGTACTTGGCGCCGTACTCCTTGAGCTCTTCGCACATGCCCGCGAGCCAGCTGGCGTGCTTGGTCGCCGCGTGCTGCACTTTCTCGCGGTCTTTCGCCCAGCGAGAGATCTGGCGCTGGAAAGTGTCCACGCGCTCCGGCACGCGCTCGTTGTTGGAGCCACGCGTTTGCCTAGTCTGCGAGAGATTCGACATCCTGCGTTTGCCCACACAAAGTTAGGTGTCAAATACGAGCTGCAAGAATGCCTGGGTATACGAGTATGACTGCTTACCTCTGGGGAAATGGTCGGCTGGAGCTAAACTGCCTCGATGTCGCTGCGGGTGTGTATAGGTCGGTCGAGTGGTATGCGTCCATGCCGCCCATTGTTCGGCTCGCAGAAGACGGATACCCTGAGAACGCAGAGGAGCTCATTGGGTAGCGCCACACTGAACCCGCTGACGAGAAGTCTGCCATCGGAGGGGGCGTTGTCATCATGTACGACATGGGCCAGTGTCTCTCCACCTCCACTGGACGGAAATCAGAGACCTCTTCCCAACCTCTGTATCGATCCATGGGCGTGACTCGGCTGTACTGCCGTTGGCTGCGTCGGTTAGCTTCTCCGGAGAGGTCCTCGGACAAGTCCCCAACCTCCGACACGAGCTCTTCGTCCAACTTTTCGAGCGTGTCCAGCAGCGAGTCAATGTCCGACTGGTTGCACTCGCCATCCGAGAAGGCGCCGTCCTCATCGTCGTCTTCTGACAAGTACCCACTGTTGTTGTTCCCACGGCGTGCTCGAGATGAGGATCGCTTCGGGCGCAACTTGTCAACTGTTTTCCATCGCATAGCAAAGAACGATGCGAGCATGGTGTCAGATGTGCAACAACGCCTCGTAAGTAAAAAACAAACCGAGTTCTCCTGCACCTGTTCGCTGCATCTTTGCGATGTTCAGCTCGCGCTTTTTGATCCACGCTTCTCGTTCTCGCAACTGCTTCACGCTTTGATTCAACGTCACAGTGTTCTATGCAAAGCAACGATGGTTCATCAGTTCAGTCAACTATTCAGTAAGCAAACAGCAAGCACGTCTAACCAATCGCCAAACACATCTATATCTGCGCACACAGACAAACGCGTACCTGCTTGATCATGTGCTTCATCTCCTGCAGAATCGCGTTATGCTGCGGGTTCCGTGTCGCGTTCTGATCCTTTCTCCACTCGTCTTTGTCGCGTTTCAACTGCTCCGCTTGCTTCTTTAGCTCGCGTCTCTGGTTGGTGACGAGCGACCTCGCTTTCGATAGCAGCTCGTTCTCGTCCTCGAGTCGCTTGCTCCACTTACGGAATTCCCTCGTACTCTCACTTTTCTGCTTTTGCATCTTCATGGACGAGCTCAAGCGGCTCTCATCTCGATTGGACCGGTGGTGCAACTTGTTACTGCTGCTGTTGTTGTTGGAGCTCTTCCTTCGTGGTGAGGATGTCGCAAACGCATCTATCACGACGAATTCGTCGTGCTCGTCCTCGCCATCATCCTTGAAAGAGAGACGCTGCTGGTTCAGCACTTCGCCTGGAGATGGAGGAAATTGGTTGCTCTGCTGTGTGGAATTGGCGCGCACTAGCTCCTCTTCACGCAAAGTCTGTCGTGATTCACGAACGCGCGCGCTGAGCACCTCTTCTTCCTTGCGGATCACGTCCGTGATCGTCTGAAGGTGGTGGTCCTTGCGTTCCGTCAGCTCACGCTCCAGCTCCTGCATCTCCTCATGTACCTGTCGCTTCAGCTCCTTGCGCTTCACTTCGCGCTCTTGGCGGATCTGCTCGATCATCTGCAACGTCAGCGCTCCCTCCTGCTCCATGCGGACCTGTTTCTTCTTCTCGAGCTCTGCGAGAAGATCATCGAGCTGCTTCTCGCATTGCGAGCGGAGACGCGCCTTGTGACGAATCAGAGCCTGGTCCTCTCGCTCATGAAAGTCGCGCAGCTGGCTCTGGAAGTCGCTCTTCAGTGCTCGCTTCTTGTGCTCGTAGTCCAGTCGCTCCGTCAAAGATAGTGTCTCGAGCGCCGAGAGGTGCATTTTTTGGGCCGCGGCACGCAACGATGACACTTCCACGTGCAGAGACTCCATGTCGACTGCTTGGTCGCGACAACGAGCCTCCAGAGCGGCGCAGCGGCGATTCGAAATCTCGAGCTGCGATGCGCAATCCGCAAGATGCGCCTCCAGTTCGCCTTTGTTCACGTCAGCGAGCTGCAGTTTCACGAGCATCGCTTCCGAAGAACCTGAATGAGCGAATCCAACCATGCGAGCTCCTGATGATGAGCTGCTGCTCGCATTCGCCAGGCTGGACGAGAGCAAAGTCGCCTGGATCTCCTCTTTCTCGCTCGTTAGAGTCTTGATTCGAGCGCGAAGCGAATTCGAGTCTTCTCGAGCGATCGACAACTCGTCCTTCGTTCCCGCGAGCTCCTTCTCGATCGCTTTCAGCTGCAACTCGACTCGTTCCTTGCTGGTAAGCAAGCTGCCACGCTCAGCTTCAGCTTGCTGGAGCTTCAGTTTCAGCTGGAAATCGTCTCGAGTTGATGAGCTTTCGTGATTCTTCCACTTGACTTCAGCTGCGTCCAGCTTGCGCTTTAGCGAAGCAATTGTGGCCTCGAGTTCTTCTCTCGCGGCGTTCAGCACATTGATCTGCTTGCTCAGAATCTCCTTCTCGTCGCACTCTCGCTTCCACTTGAGCTGAACCTCGGCAAGTTGAGCTTCCAGCTTCTCCACAGACTCGGCTGTTCGTGAGAGATCGTCTTCGTACTGCTTTGCCTGCAAATCCTGCTCGCTGTTCTCGCTTCGAAGAACTCGGATCTTGTTCTCGAGTGCCAGGTTCTCCTGACTCTGTTGCCTGAGCTTTGATTCCAGTTCGAGTTTCTCCTCCTGGAGCACTTTGGATTCCCTCGTGAGACTGCTCATCTCGCTTTCCAGTCGTTTCAGCTTGCTGTGAAGTGAATGGGCTTCAAAGCCGGACGATCTCTGCGTGGTTTCCAAGCTCAGCAGCTCGGACCGGAGTGACTCAAACTCAGTCTCCAGCGCCTTTTTGCTTTTTTCCAGGCCAGCTTTCTGCGCCACAAGATCACTCTTCTCCAGTTTCTCCTTTGCAAGCGCTTCGTCCGCAGCCTCTTTCTCGGTTTCGAGGTTGCGCAGACTCAGCGCTGTCCGATCCAGCTCCTTCTGCTTCTTCTCGGCTCGCTCTTTCCACTTCGCGAGCTCTATTGACGCCGTCTGCAGTTCGTCGCTGACTCGATCGCACTCCATCGCCACACCCCGCACTTTGTTCTCCAGCTCCATGGCTTTCTGAGCTCCAGCACGACTCTTCTCTTGCAGCTGGTGATTTGTAGCTACCAGCGACTCGATCTCGCTTTCCAGCTGCTTCGATCGCTCGTTCAGGAGAGTTTTGTCCCCTTCCACGATCTTCAGAGTCGCTTGCAGCTGCTCGATCTCCCATTTTTGCTTAGTCAGCTCCGCGTTTCCTGCTAGTGCAGTTGACTGCTCTTGTTCCTTTTGCGACTCGACAAGCTCTTTCAACTGTCGCGACAGGAGGGCTTTCTCGGAATCAAGATGGCGCTTTTCGCTGTCTAGACGCGCAAAATCCGACTCGGACTTGCGCTTCTCGAGCTCCACCTCCTGCTTTTCACTTCGCAGTTGCTCGCAGAGCTGCTGCAGATCCTTTCGAGACGATCGCTCGCCACTCACGTCTGTCTCCAACTTGTCCACTTGCTGCCGCAGATGATCAATGATTCTCGACATTTCCTGACTCGCCTGGTCAGCTCGAGCGTCGAGCTGCTCTTGCAGACTCTTCTTCTCATTCGACTCCTTCAATAGCTGCTCTTTGATCTGCGCATTCGTCTTGCTCAGCACCATGAGTTGTTCTTGGAGATCACTCAGCTCACTCTTGAGGTTTAGTGCTTCCGTTTGAGTGGCTGACAGGTCTTGTTGCAACTTGACTTCCTTTTCAGACTTCAGGGTAGGATCTGGAGCGCTCGCTCTGTCCGCTTCAAGCTTGCTGTTTGCTTCACTGAGTGCTTCGCAATTTTCTCTCAGACTATCTAACTCGTCCCGCAGCGCTTGCTCTTGCTTCTGGAGCATCAATAGCTCCGATTTGAGCTTTGCAACTTCGTCACACCGCACTGCAATCTCTTTTTCTCTCGTTTGCAAGCTTCTCGACAGCTCATCAGAGCTTTTCTTCGCTGCGGCTTGTTGCTCTTCTGCTTTTTGCTTCAGCGTTGTGATGGTCGCCTCCAGGTTCTGCACGACTGACTTCAGCTGTTGCAACTCGACGCGAGTCTGGTCGCGCTCGCTTTCAATTTGCTTCACTTGGATGTCGTACGAGGTGCAGGACGAGCATGCCTCTGCACTTTTACTTTCGGCACGCAACGACGCCATTTGACGCTGCAAGCCTTCGATTTCAGTTCGCAGCTGCGCCTCTGCGTCGGACTTGCTCTGAAGCAACGTTTCGTTCTCGTTGTGTGCAGTGTCAAGCTCCTTCGTCAGTGCCTCCAGGTCCCTTGTCAGCTTTGCAATGTGCGTGTTCAAGTCATTTGCCGCCATCGCCTCGCCCCCTTGAACAGCTGCCAACTTCGCTTCGAGACGCTGCTGCTCCTTCTCAGACTCTGACTTCTGGTCGCGCAATGTCCGCATTTCTTCGCTCAGAGCAGCATGGTTCTTTTGAAGAATGGCCAGCTCATCCTTGAGCGACTTCTCCTGCTGACGCACTGTCGCCAACAACGCAGTCGAGCTCAGGGCCACTTCAACGTCACTATCCATGCGCTTGAGCTTCTCCTTGTGCTCGCGCAGCAGATTGCTCTTGTCTTTGTCAAATTGGTTCTCCAGATCGTTGCGCTTCTTCTCCAACTCGCGCTTCTTCTGTTTGAGCTTGTCTTCTTCGTCCTCTTGAAGCTCCTCGAGCTGCTTCTGAAACTTCTTTTTCATCGCCTCGACAGTTTGCTGGTGATTCTCCTTCATCTCCTGGATGCTTCGCGCTTGCTCATCGAGGATTTGTTGCTTCTTTTGCTCAAAGTCAGCGTTCAGTCCGTCAATTTCGACTTTCGAATCTCGTCGAGAAAGCGAAAGCGAGGACGCAGACGTCGGCAACGGCTTCTTTGTCAGCAATCCACCAAGAGGTGGCTTCGACAGTCCACCAGAAAAGCGGTCGAGTGGCTGATCGTCGCCCGAATTATCGCCGTTGTCCTTGCTGATGTCTTCGATGTCCTTGGACTCGCTTTTGAGTCGCTATACACGTGAAGTTGTCAGCAAGACATCGTTCATTGGTCACCACGCCTGTGGTTTCAAACGGCAAAACAGAAGTTGCATCATCCACTCACCCCAAGACTCCCGCTGTTCACAGACTTGGGTCCTCCGAGCGTTGGACCGCCTCCCAGCACGCCAAGCTTACTGGACAACCCAGGAAGGGGCTTCTTCTCGAGCGGATTAAACTTGCCCATTGTTGGCGGACCCAGTGGCTCGGCTTTAGACAGCGACCCTTTCTTCTTCTTCCCACTTCCCTTGCGTCCGAGCAGCTCGGCGACGTCCTCTCTCTCCTTTTTCTTCTTCTCGTCCATCTCCTGTCGTGATGACGAAGTAATGCACAATGGGAATGCGAGAAGTCAGCATCTCTTGAGCCATTTGTATCATCATCTCAAGACGTACCTGGTTCTTCTTGCCGCTCACAGTCCGTTTCTTCTTGTGCTCCTCGTACAAGTTCCTGTAAAACTGGTTTGGCGTGGTATTCTTTCGTGATCAGTAAGCTCACGCCTTTAGCGCAAAGTCCGCGAACAAACGCAAAAGCTATCGCATGACGTACTTCATCGCACGGGTGGTCCCACGTGCTCTGGCCCGAGGCGAAGTTGAAGTAGTAGATCTCCTCCGTGTCAGTGGTCTTGCACGGCTTCCAGTTCTCTGGCAGCGGTGCCTGCAATGGACGAAACACGACAGTCGTGAGTGAGCCAGCACACACACACAGTCTTACTTGCGAGCTCTCACACTCACCTTGAGCCCCTCGCGCGCGATCCAGAAGAGATCCTGCTCGTTCTCGAGGTCCATGCCGAGCCATGTCGCGTACTCGAGCACCTCGCGCTCCGTGGGCTCGTAGTTCGGGTCGATCTCCTCTTCCAGCACGATGCTGTCGTTCTGGCCGTCCATGGCGGCGACGCTGTTGCTGCTGCTGTTGTTGCCGAAGCGCACGTGAGAGAGCGAATCTGCAGATCCACTCCTGCTGCTGCGTGTGGCGTTCGCTTTGGCTGCTCCCGTTTCTTGAGTGACGAGGGGATCGCGGACTCTTCGCGCGAGATCTTGTGCTTTACTCAATGAAACCGACGCTTCAGCTTGTTGAAGAACAGCACAAAAGTAATCTGGCTTCACTATTGACGACGCTGGAAGCGCATTGTGAATGAATGGCGTCGTGGTTGTTCATCCGTTGATCATCATCGGTTCGTACCTCTTGTTCGTGAAAGAGGGATATTAGGGATATTAATTAATGGATACTTGGTCACCTGTAGTAATGACTCATGTCGTCGCTTCACACACCAAAACTGATATGAATGCACGCTAGAGATGAGAATGAGTCACATCCAGATCTCAAGCTGGTTGCTTCAGAGCTAAGCTCACTTAGGGATCTTCCAGTCGCACGCTTCTTCACATTTCTTCCACAGCTGCGCGCGGTCTTCGTTGCTCCAGCTCGTGTCAGCGAGGCGCATGTCAGTGCGCGCTTCTTCACGGTCGAGCCAGAACAGACCGTTCTTCGTCGCCGGTTCGTCTGCGATCGCGAGCCATACGGCAGTGTCCGCTCCCTGGTACATGTCGCGCATCATCTCCCCATGTTTCTTGACAAAGTCACTGATAGGAGACGTCGCGCCAGGGGTCGCGGCCCAACCTGGGTGCATCGAATGGAAGATCACACCCTTGGCGCCAGGCTCCGCCGCCCATTGCTTCGTGAGCTCAACTTGCACGCGCTTGGCGAGTGAGTACGCCGCTGTGCCGTTGTACGCAGCGCTGGTGTTCTTCTCACCGAGCAGGTCACTGCGATCCACGCTGGTGAGGTACTGTCCATCGGAAGAGACGTTCACGACGCGTCCGTTCGGCGTGTTCTTGAGCAGCGGCAGCAGCAAACCCGTGAGCAAGTACGTGCCGCTGAGCGCGATCGCCATGGTCATCTCCATGCCGTCCTTCGCTCGCGTCTCTTCATTGAACAGCGCACCGGCGTTGTTGATGAGTCCGTACAGCACTGTGTTCTCCTTCACAACCGTGTCGGCGAACACGCGCACGCTCTCCATGGAGCCGATGTCTGCCAGGTGCACCTGCACAGCCGGCTCGCTCACGCCCGCCGCCTTCGCGCTCTTGACAATTTCGTGGCGCGTAGTATCAGCGCGGCCCGCGTCGCGACACACCATGTGTACAACGGTGCGCCGCTTGGCGAGCACATCGACGATCGCAAAGCCGAGCCCGGCGTTCGCACCCGTGACAACGTAGTGCTTGCTCGAGAGGTCGCGCTGCGCCAGCAGCTCCGGGTCACTCTAGCGCGCGCGCCGCCACCGCGTAGCCCGCGTGGCCGTAGTAGCTGTGCCCAGCCACGTACCATTGCAGCATCGCGATCGCACTGAACCACATGGTGCGTGTTGCCTTGTCTTGGCGCTCTTGTTTTGCGAGGATGGATGTGGAATGCGGAATTGAAGTTGACTGCCGAACGCCGCACGACTTGATGCTCCTTGAATTGACCCACAAGGGGCATTACACAAAACGTAGTTTACTGTAGTACAGTCACACCTCCCATTAGTGCGCATGAAAAAATGGGCTTTTTGTTACCAAAATAAACAGATAATCAAATTAAAATGATTAAGAAATGCAAGTAGAATGAGTGAGTGTAAAATCTAAGCTGAAAGCCGAATAGAGAGGTGACATCCGCATCTTCTCCATGCTCTCAACGAGCTCATAGAAGCCTTCGTCAAGGATGCCAGTGTGACGCCAGCAGTTG
>JAASGT010000813.1:0-15545 GCA_023334315.1 Globisporangium alternatum
GAAAACTTGACGCTTGGAGCAGTGTGAAGTCGGATGTCTCTATCCTACTTGCTTTTATAGCACAAAGCAGTGAGAAGCCAAGCACTATTATATGCAGTTCCAATAAACATTTCTTGAAAATTGTATATAATGTCTAAACTGCAAAATACATACCCTCTCGAATTTGATCGAAATTACTGTGTGACTACAACCAGGCATATCTGTAGTAGATCACGCACTAACCCTCGAAGCGAAGTCTGGGTGAGTGTCGACCACTTCTTCGTATTCTATTTCTTTGCACGTGAGTACCTGCGCGGTGCGTCTCGCAATGTGGAGCGATTGAAGCATCCGCGGGCCCGAAAGGTGGCACATGGTACAACGGATGGAAAAAAGTGTGCACATGCAATAGCAGCTGGCTAGGCTGTGTGCGCACTCACTCAAAAAGTCCGCAGCGTCGTGGGAATTCGCTGGTGTCATTGATCCGAGCCTCAGTCCTGGGTGGCTCGCAATTTCGATTGTATTCTCGTCACTATTGGGTTTATTGGGAGAGACTGCTGCCAGTTTTTGGGACTCCGTTCTAAAACATAAATTCGCTGTCGAGTATGTAGGAGAACTTAGAGGCGCCCTGGAAGCGGCCGCCGGGGGTCTGACGAATTCCTCTCAGTGACTGTGACTGCTGTGAAACATTCAGCACCTGTAGCGGATCTCAGACTCACCCCCTCCTTGCAGTGTCTAAATCGACTCCAACAAGAGGACGAGATGGTCGTATCCCTTTGCATATGATACACCGTGGGTGTGCGCCTCATAACGCCGAGCAAACTTGCACCATGTAGGCTTTTGATCTTGCAAAATCGAGCAATCGTTCACCTCCGAGGCGCATGCCGCCTTCAATGCATGCTCATGTGTGCGATGCACAGAGGAAAGGTAACGCGCGTCTAGACACGAAAGCAAGCGAGCGATGTATGCGCATTCGTGTAGCGCTGGCTGGCTGGGAGAGCAGCTTCAACAACCAAAACACACAGGTGGTAACATGAGAGCCATTGATTCTTTCTGTGATTGGCGACGGGACCACGTACGTCACAATGGTGACGCGCGACTCGTCCCGGTGCAGAGACAAGTCTAAAATATACTGTTCATAAAAGAGCCATTTGAGCGAATGAGTTATCCAATATTGCATCGCGGAAGATTCTTGTGAACCGCACGCGTTGTTTTTGTTTTGGTCTGCAAGGTGGACGAGATGGTTTGCACAAACCAAGCGGCCAAACATAGCAGCCCCGTTCGTCGTTCGCACCCTTGCTCACCTGAATTCGCGCACCAGTTTGCAAAAGACTCCAGCGACCGAGTCCGTCGCTCGCTCTATTCTGAGAGCCAAAACCAGACAACGACGGCTCGCAACGAAGCTAGTCTGATTCATTTTTGCGCGAAAGTGTTTCGTGTGTGGAGAAATAAGACGGACGGTGTGAGGTGGTGACGCCGCCGTACGTCATGCGTGCGTGTGTGGCAGCTTTTGGCCGTCGTTGACAATGCTGCTGTGGGCGCGTGTGCGCCAATCATCCGAGAGGTCCGCTCGGCGTCATTTTTGATCCGCAGCTTCAACGTCGTCACTGCGCCCTGATTGGCTCCAAACGCGTGACAACATGCGACGTGTCTGTAGTTGTAGTGTACTTACAATTTGGTGCAGATTGTGGGTTGTTGTTGCACGGATTCGGTAAAAACCGTTTTGTGACATTGAATTAGCCGAAGAAAGCCGTTAGCGTGACGAAATCGAAACTCTCTATTTAGACTCATTGTATCGAATTAGAGTATCTACCTCTCACCAACCATAACTGAACGGACATATAGTGTAGACTCTTCTCTAAGGGATAGTAAGAAAAGCGCAGAGCGTGTTGGTTAGGTTTGGATACCTAACACAATATCCACTATACCGGGTATACTTTGCAGACATTTTTCAATTGTGTATAAATAGTGCACCGTTTTCCGTTAGACTTGCGAGGCGTTTTTAGTGAGGTTTTCCGTACGTCGCATCTGTTTTTTTGCTGCGTCGGCGCGCGGCGCATCACCACGTGCCGTACTTCAACAAGCTAAACTGGTGTGCTTTCAAGTACCTTTTTACACTGAATATATATGTTATAGTTTATATACATTTACTTTATTTAGGTATAATTCCACTTTAAAAAGAATATCGATTCTGAAAGTCAAATTCTCTTGTTACAAGAGGCTGAACGGTGTCGCGTCGAATCCACCTCGCAGAAAATGGACGGTGCAGACGCACGCGCAGCGTCGTCCAGTCTCTTGCTCTCAATGCGCGTGGCGCTCGCATGCAGGCTCGCTGGCGTCACAATCGCTTTCGCCGCCTGCCACGCACTTCGCCCAAGGATCACACGAAGAGCTCACAGTCTGTCAGTATGAGTGCCGCTGCACACGTCGCACAGCAGCAACAGTTGCCACTACCAGCAGCTACGACAACGGCTCATGGCCGCCCCCACCGTATCACGATCAGCGGGCGCATGAGCGCCAAGATCTATAGCGGCGAGATCTGCGGCGACACGGCCCAGCGCGCGGCGCCGCGTCCCGTGGTGGTCAAGGCCGTGCGCATCGTCGCGGACGAGAACGAGAAGAGCGAACCGGGTGTGGACCTCTGGCGCGAGTGGCGCATCACGAAGCGGCTGCAGGCGCTCGACGGCCACGCGAACGTCGTTGAGCTGCTCGAGGCCTACGCGAATAAGCAGAGCGTATTTCTCGTGATGGAATTCTGCAACCAGGGCGACCTGCTCAAGCTGCTCATGGACCAGCCGGGCAACCGCGTGACGCCCGAGCGCGCGCTCGACCTGCTGTTCCAGATCGCCAGTGGACTCCAGTACCTGCATGCGCACAACATCGCGCACAGGGACCTGTCACTAGAAAACGTCTTCCTGCACGACGGTGTGTGCAAGATCGGCGATTTTGGGCTCAGCACGCTGGCGGATAAGCCTGCAAAGGACTGCGTGGGCAAAACGCAGTACGTGGCGCCCGAGGCCGTGCAGAGTCAAGCAGCTGGTGGCGCCTACGACCCCATCAAGGCGGACATCTGGTCGCTGGGCGTCATCCTCTTCATGATGCTCACGGGCTCACCGCTCGTCGACTTCGCCTCACCGTTGAGCGCCGAGTTCCAGGCTTTCCGCAAAGTGGGCTGTCGCGGCGTGCTGCACGCCTGGAAGATGGACGAGATGCTGTCATTCGCCACCACGGACCTGCTCTCCCGGATGCTCCAAGTGGACCCGCTGAAGCGCTTCCAGAGCGTGCAGGAGCTGCTGGACCACCCGAGTCTGCTGGCGGCAGCACAGCGTAGTGCGTGCAAAGAGAAACTGCGTCTGGGAGCAGCGAAGTGAGGAGCTCCGAGGCATAGTGTAGTAGTGCACCTGTATTGCAGTTTCTGATTGTTTATTAACAACTTTAATTAAATTATTTTGTCGTTGACAATGTTGTTCAGGTTGGTCTTGATGAACTCACCAATTTGCTGGCAGCGTTGAGATCTGAGAGTGCGAGAGCGCAATGATTCAGTGACTGACCACTGCCACTCGGTTTCCACGTTGTGTCGATAACAGTCGACAGCCTTGACGAGTGCAAGCAAGGAGCCGCAGAAATTACTGAATCGACCACCTAATTTCTGCACTTATTCGATGCCGAGCTACGAAGCAATGGCGGGAAATCCCTCAAGTACAGTTGCGACGTCTCTCGAGGTTCGCAGTTCAGAGACCGCTGCTCAGTGTCGTCAACGAACCTTTTCCAATGAAGATCCCAAGCTTCCTAACGCACGCGGGCTAGTGCTGAGACAAAGCTTGGGATCTTACTTTGGACGTCGGATAGATGAGCTCGAGGGCGCCCTGCGTCGTGATGGAACGAAAGGGCACAGTACTCTGATATTTTCGGTAGACCTGGGATTTCTCGGAACAGCGTCACGCCAACGAAGCGCATGGGAACAATTTTCCACCTCGCGTTTCGCTCTTGCCCAGGACAAAACACCAATTTATTTGTTTAGCATCTGGCAGTGTGTACTTACGTCATTCCTAAATACTTTGGAGTATTGTAGTTCAGGAAATTGGGCAGTCTTGAATTCGTCGTGGTTCGACAACCTACTTTGGGGGTGGAGTTGCGAGTTTGAGCCACAGAAACTGGAACGTGAAGTCTGCGCCTACGAATTCAAAAACGAAAATGACCAACAACGTTCGTAAGGGTGCGCTCTAGGTGTTGGCTGCTATACGCTCACACACATATACCACGTACCAAAGTGGTCGAGCGTGAACTGGAACGTGAAGAGGAGGAACGTGAGCATCTTAGCTTGGAGAAGCATCTTTTGATTTTCCAGCACGAACGCGAGCTGGAAGAGCGACGAGAACGAGAACTTTCACGCCAGGATCACGTTCAGCAGCACGAACGAGAGGAACTCGAGTGCCGAGTACAAAATCACGTTGCCCATGGCTCCTGTCAGTCCACTGTGCGTCAAACCCTTGGCGTTCAAATGGTATTTTGCGTTTGGGGAGTGGATCGCAACCGACATGTGCGTCGCGTACATGAGCGAGATGACGCACTCAATGTACTCCACAAGCACGATGCACTCCCAGAAGAAGCGCATCTGGAGAGTCTGACGAACCAGCATCGCCTTGTTCTGCTGGTCTGCTGGCGAAACCTCGGCTGTACGCTGTTTAGTTGAAATTGCCGAAGGTGCTGTGAGTGTAAATGTCTGAGATCGTCGGATGTTCTCAAACGAGCTGAGAACCGCGAGACCTCGAAACGAAATCGAGTGGGAGTTGCTGGAGCATCCTCGAATGTCCTTGATGAGCTCCTCAGGACGCTGAAGTAAGTCGAGTGTGAGCGCTGTGAAATAGTTTCGCTTGGAGCTGACGAGAAAAGTCTTGCTGCTAGCTCCCGCGACGAAATACTTGTCCATGAGGTTCGAGTTCTTGTGCACACTCCAAAGCGACAACGTAGAGCTCGCGAGGTCGAGGCCGATCACAAACAGTGCTGTTGTTATCGTACCGCTCTGCTGCATGCACGTAACGAGATAAATCGCGTTGAAGAGCTCGACTGTGAATACTGCGGTCTCTGGCATATAGTCCTCGTGGTTGTCGATCAGCCTCGCGATCGCGTTCTTTAGAGCGACTTTGAGCACTGGGAGTAGCAGCACGAGTACCAGACGCAAATGCTGGGGTACTGCTTGGAAGACTGCGTTGTACGCTGGGTAGATGATCACGAGAGAGCCCTGGGTGGAGATGAACATCCCGTACCGCACAGACACCTTCAGGAGGCCTGGGGTCTCCTGGAAGGCCTTGACGCCAACAAAGAGCACGTAGAAGAACCCCAAGAAGACGCAATAGGGCACAATACCCACTCCGATCGTGAACGGGATAAGATACACCCAGCAGTTGGCTAGCACCATCAGCGACGACGTGTACGCTAGCGAGGTGCACACTGTGATCCCCACGGCTGCTGGTGTCGTCAACGGGAGCTCTTTCACCAGAGACCGCGTCTGCAGCACGATGCAAAGCGTGACGATTGCCGTCATGATCGTGAGGCGGATCCACATGCTGTAGTTGGCGCATCAGCCATCGGAAATAGGTCGTAGTGGCAGCACTTCACCATTCCGACGATGATGAGCGCGGACACGGGCGTCAGGATGCATACCATGAGCACTCGAAAGAGGGAAGTGGTCTGGCAGTACTCGTCCAGCGCTTGTAATCGCTTGAGCGAGTACTTTCCGCGATGGCTGATCTGGGTGGCGTGCCAGAACCTCACTCCTTGCTCCCAGGTGTTTGAGATCGACCGCTGGATGCGTTTCGATGGTCTTACGTGATAGAGAATTGGCCGATTGTGAGCCGCTGGGTCACTTCAAGCGACGCGGGGGAGATCTGAATGTCCGTCATTCTCCGTGAGTCGGCAAGCTCGAAGGCTGGAAACGAAGGTGGTGCGTAAGTGCCATCGACAGCAGCTCTCGTCGCGGCAAGTTTATCAGCTCCGATCACTGGCGTCGAAACCAGAAATAAGTGGGCTCTCCTAAATTTGCCCGAGTGAGTTATTTGAAAAAGGAAGTCGAGCATCAAAGGCGATTGGTTATCAACACGCTATGCACGGTAGCCTTTTGGTAATCTCGCTGGATGCTTGACTGTGAAACTTGATTAGATTTGCTTGCTTATCCGACTCGGAACTACCCAGATTTGCTCGAGAGCTAGCTTGGTCCTCCCATAACCCTCTCCCTGAAGCCCAAGTGCTCAGTTGGTTTGCTTTCGTACCCTCAACTCGCTTCCTCCTGCTACTAGATCTCACTTGATCCACTTGAACTGGAACGTGAAATCTGCACCTGAGAACATTTCGCGGCACGATGCATCATAACACTGTCAGCCATACACGAAATTGTCGAGAGGGCATTGCGCACAAGCAGTCTTTCAACACAAAAGATATAGACCGTACCGTAGTGGTCGACGTTGAACTCGAGCGCGAACAGGAGCCACACGACGACTTTGGCCTGCACGAGCAGCATATGCGACTCGAGCACGAACGCCACCTGGTAGAGTGCCGAGAACGCGAATTTTCTCCTGAGCACCACGTGGAGTGCCGCAGACGACAGGCTCTTGAGAAATCCGTACACGAGCGCATTTCCAATGGCCACGATCAGCTGGTCGTCACTGAGGTTGCGTGTGTTTGGGAGGTAGATTGCGTTTGGCAAGCTCTCCATCGCCGGTAGGTACACCACGTAGAGTATCGGAATAATGCACTCGACGTACTCGACGAGCGCGAGGTACTCGCAGTTGAAGAGCAGTTGGAGTGTGTGTCTAAGGAACTTTGTGTTCTGTCGCTTTATTGTTGCGTCTGCAGCGGGTACACTCGGCAAAGAGGCATCTGTCGTAGAACTGGTGGTGACTTCTGCTGAAGTTGCTGAGGTCGCGGAAGCGTCGCTCTTGGCACTGTCGCCTGTAGCCGCTCTCTCGTGCACCGCCGCTTTGCTAGCATTCCGTGTGATCGAAGCCGGAGGAAGTCTTGGGTCGACGAGATCAGTTGAGCGCGGGGATGTACGCCTCGTTGACTGCGGCTCCACGTAAAATGTACTCCTTCGACTGTCAAAGACTTGTCGCGTGTCGAGTTGCTCGAGAATCGCTTGATTTCTGGGCAAGAGGCGATGCGGGAGCCCCGAGTAGAGGCGAACTTGCCTCAAGTCGCGAATGTGGAGGTGGTCTGCTTGACGAAGAACTCGTATCACGTCTTTGACAAGTAGCTGAGGACAAAAATCACCTTGAGTACCTCGATCTCGTCTCACTTGCTGCAGGGAATCGAGGACGGGGGCTGCCCTTGAGAACAGGTGCGGAAGCGTCACGGCCGTGAGTAGTAGGTCCCATACCATGAGCAGCGTCACCATCCACCACGACTGCAGGTTCTGCATACACACGGCCATGTAGATCGCGTTAAACGTCTCGACAGTGAAAACAACGGTCTCAGGCAGATAGTCCTCCAAGTGGTCTCCGCAGAACGCGATCAGGTTCTTCATCGCCGTTCGCACGACAGCCAACAAGCTGATGAACGGGAGTCGCAGCTCTGGGTTTACTAGCAGGAACAGCGCGTGGTATGACGGGTAGACCATCATCAGCAGTCCTTGAGCGCCGACGAGCCGGAGATACTGCTGGAAGCGGAAGACTCCGTTCGGGATTTCCTTGAGTGGCTCACGTCCAATCAGAAGCACCACTGCGACGAGCCAGACTGCGATGACCATCGGCGCGCTGATCCAACTCATGAACGGGACCGGGAACGCCCAGTAGGCCGCCAGACAAGTCATCATGCCCACTGCAATGGCCCCCATCGCGACTGAGAGCGCGACCATCTTCGCATACGTAATGGGGAGTTCGGGGATCCATTTCTTCGCCTGGACGATACCACTGAAGGAGATGAGAAAAACGACACCGGCGAAGCGAGCCCAGAAGACATAGTTCTTTGCCCAGCCGTCCTCAGCCACTCGCAATGGGATACAATCCTTTAGTAAAACGATCACAAGCGATGGTAGTGGAGTGACGACGCAGACACCAATCACGCGGACGAGCGACACGCTTTCGCAGTACTCGTCAAAAGCCAGCATGCGCTCGATCGAGTACTGGCCACGATGGCTCACCTGGGTTGTGCTCCAGAGCTGTGTTGCTCGCGACCACGACTTGGACACTAAGGTGGAGAACTCGGAGACCTTCAAGTGCCATTGATTACTCGAACCGCGCTCGAATGTCGCAGTAGGGTGCACGCGCTGGGCTCCCATAGCCCGCTCGCCACGGCTGCGGTGCTCTTACCGACGAAGACGAGCAGAGGCTTGCGATGAGTCAATGGCCTTCTTGCAATTTCAGCACAATCACAGGAACGACAAACATAGATGTTCAAAATAGGCACAGGTAGATAAGTTACGTACCTAAGACGGCGCCTTGCTGCCACGTGGGTGATTCTGAATTCCAGTGAAAGTCTGAACGAAGTTCTGGTCCCCTCTTTTGGCGAGTCGAAGTAGCTAGACCTACCTTCAGAAGCTCGTCTCGACTTCTGACATCCAGTGGAACTGGAACGTGAAGTCTGTACCTGAGTACGTTTAGGTGTTTTTCAGTCCAATTGGCGTCACACTTTCAATGGATCCACGTGAACTGGAAGTGAAGTCTGTACCTGGTAGAGCGCTACTACCGAAAACTTCCTCTGGAACGCAGAGTGGAGTGCCGCAAACGACAGGCTCTTGAGAAATCCGTACGCAATGGTATTCCCCACGACCACGAGCAGCTGGCTGTCGCTGAGGTGGCGCGTATTCGGAAAGTGGCAAGCTCTTGAGCACGGGCAGATACACTACGTAGAGCAGTGGGACGATACACTCGACGTACTCGACCAGCACGAGGTACTCGCAGTTGAAGAACAGCTGAAGCGTGTGTTTGACGAACGTTGTGTTTTGCTTTTTCACAACTGCGTCTGGAAGAGGAGGGATACGAATTGACGAGTTGCGGAATGCGGTGGCGTTGGCGGTGTATGCGTTGCCAGCGCTGCGAGCGATTGCTGTTGCAGGGGTTCTCCATCGTCCAAGATCACTTCCAGTCGCACTCAATTTGTTTGTCTTTGTCATAGGACTCTATCTGCTTACCGAGAAAAGTCTGGAACTCGCGCTGTCTCTCCGGTCGTACGATCTGTCTGGTTTGGCGATTCACACTGCGTTGGTTGTTAAAGACGCGTCGCTTGTCGAGTTACTCAAGAATTTCTTGGTTGGAAGGCAAGAGGTGATGTGGTAGCCCCGAGTAGAGTCGGATCTGCTTCATCTCGCGAGTGTGGAGGTGGTCTGATTGACGCAGAACATCGGGTATTTTCTCTATTAGTGTGGTCTGAAGCTCGCCACCGGCTTCTGCTTGGGCTTGTCTTGCTCGATTCAGGAATCCTACGACCGGAGCCGCTCTGGAGTACACGTGTGGAAGCGTTAAGGCGGTGAGGAGTAGGTCTGAAACCATGAGCAGTGCCATCCACCACATTTTCAGGTTCTGCATGCAGACAGCCATGTAGATCGCATTGAAGAGCTCGACGTTGAACACAACAGTCTCCGGCAAATGGTCTTCCAGGTGGTCCCCACAGAACGCGATCGTATTCTTCATCGTTGTCCGAAGTAGGGCAAGCCTACTGATAAACGAGAGCCGGTACTCGGGTTTCATCAGCAGAAAGAGTGCCTGGTACGACGGGTAGGCCATCATCAGGAGCCCCTGGGCGCGAATGAGCTTTAGGTATTGCTGGAAGCGGAAGACTCCGTTCGGGATTCCTGAGAGTGGCTTGCGTCCAATGGCTAGACTCATAACAGCCACCCAGTATGTAACAACGATCGGCGCGCTGAGCCAGCTCATGAACGGGATCGAGAACACCCAGTGCGCAGCCACACAAACGATCATGCCCACTGCAATGGCTCCATCACGACTGAGAGCGCGACCATCTTCGTATACGTAATGGGGAGTTCGGGAATCTACTTCTTCGCCTGGACGACGCCGCTGAACGAGATGAGGATCGTGATGCTCGTGAAGCGCAGCCAGAAGACGAAGTTCTTTGCCCAGCTGTCCTCGGTTACTCGCAACGGAATGCAATCCTTGACCAGCACGATCAGGAGTGACGGCAGTGGCGTGATGACGCAGACACCAATCACGCGGACGAGCGACACACGTTCATAGTACTCGTCGAACGCCAGCAGCCGCTCGATTGAGTACTAGCCGCGATGGCTCACCTGGATTTGCTCCAGAGCTTTGTGAGGAGCGACCACGAATGCGAAACCGCGCTGGCGAATTCCAAGACTGCCGACCGCATGTGGCCGCCGTCACTGCTCGACACTGACGGTGGCATCGGATGCACGCGCTGGCCTCCCACGGCTCGCAGCGCGCTGCACTCGAGAGCTTTCGTGTTGTAATGACTGGAGATCGAGGGCGTCGAGATTGTGGTCATACTATGAAGTGAAATGAGGTCAGTCAATCAGTCGGTGGCTTCAAATTAGCAGCCCAGACATGCCAAATAGAAGACATTTACCAACGGAATTAGAATTCAATTTCGACTACTGGCGTCGTGAACTTGGAAACGGTCGACAAGACTACATGACATTTTACGCCGCCACACGAATATTTCGTATCCAATGATGACTGTGAGGCGAGACGCCATGCGCCGAGGTCTACGCCATCCACTCGAACTGGAACGTGAAGTCTACACCTTTATGATTCGCAGCACATGCACAAAAGACTCAAACGAGTTAGTGACCGAGTATCAATCCATCACGCAGCGAGTCGAGACAACGAGCGTACCGTAGTGGACGACGTTGAACTCGAGTGCAAAGAGCAACCAAACGATCAGCTTCGCCTGTACGAGCACCACCTGGGACTCGAGCACGAACGCTACCTGGTAGAGCGGCGAGATGCCAAACATGCTTGAGATCGCCACGTGGAGTCCGACGAACGATCCAGCTCTAGCGCAGCGTAAGCCACGATTGTTGCGATAAAGCGAAGCAGGTCGTCATTCTCAACGTCACGTGTGCTTGGGAAGTAGATTGCGTTTGAGAACTGCTTCAGCACGGGAAAGTAGACGACGTAGAGCAGCGAGATCATTCACTCGACGTACTCGGTGAGGATCAGATACTCGCAGTGAAAGAGCAAGTGGAACGTCTGCGATACAAACTCTGTGTTGCGTTGCTTCATGGCGCTCAGGGACGCCTCGGGCGCTGGGGCGACTTTGCATGTACTGCCTGATGGCATAACTTGTCTGAATGGCACGCATGGTCTCTGATTCACCGCTACTACCAGTTGCGTCGGCGAAATGCCAATTGTTACCTGTTGACTCGGTTCAGACGGCAGCAGGTTGTTTTTTACCACGGAGCCCTCTGGAGGACTCTGCTTGGTGGTCTCAGAGAACTCCATGGCTTTCGAGATCGCCACCAGCATCTCGGAGCTCGTGTATGCGATCCGATGCGTCACTTTCGCGTGAAGACGGATGCCCTGGACGCCCTGCTTCTGTAGCTGACCAGGCTGCTGCACGAGTCGTAGCACGCGACCAAAGAGCGCTCCCTGGGACTTCACTGGTTGGGTTTTCTGGAAATCCCTGATCAGCTTGTACCGTTTCGAGAGCGTTCGTATCGCTAGTGCAGAGAAGAAGACGTCAAAGACCATGAGGAAGCCGATGATCCAGAACGAGTAGATATTCTGCATGCACGCGACCATGTAGAGCGTGTTGAAGATTTCGACCGAGAACACGACGCTCTCAGGGAGATGGTCTTCGAGCTGTGGTCCGAAGTACGCGATGGAGTTTCGCATCGCGATCTTGAGAACTGTGAGGACGAAAACAAACGGTGGCTGGTACGCTCAGCTCAGGGTCAGGAACACGCCGTTGTACGTCGGGTAGATGAGTAGCAGTGTCGTCTGTGATGCCAGGAGCACGAGGTACTCTCGGAATCGCGCGTGGCTGTTCGGGATTTTCTGGAGTACCTCGGACCTCGCCACCCACCAGATGCCAGCCGTGAGCATCACAAAGAGCACGGGGATGTTCAGGACGACCATGAACGGGATGGGAAAGACCCACTGCGACGCCACATAGACGTCCAGCGCAACCAAAGGGACGGGCAGCAAGGCAGCAAATGCGACCATATTGGGTTTAGTGAGAGGCAGCTCGGGGATCCACATCTTGGCCTGGACGAAGGTGCTCAGGGTGACGACCGCCACGAGGACGTAGAACCGAATCCAGAACCAGTAGTTCGCGGCCCAGCCGTCGCGTGGTGGGCGTAGCGGTAGGCTCTCAGCAAGCAGCACGATGATGAACACGGGGAACGGCGTGCAGATGCACACGCAGAGCATGCGCGTGAGCGACGCCTGCTTGCAGTACTCATCAAGTGCGTAGAGGCGCTCGAGCGAGTACTGGCCGTGACGGCTCACCTGGGTTTTGTCGTACAGCGCAGTGAACCGCGACCACCACGTGCCAAGCGAATGGTGAGCTGACTGGCGCCATTGGTGCTAGCATACGCCTCCGGTGTGACTGCTGTGGGGCGGGCACGACACATTCGTTAGCTGTCGCGTTGCTTGTGCGTGCTCCTTGTGAGTGTTTGTATCCCTCACTCAGATGAGGTTGTTTGCAAGTCACGAACTATTCTTGAGTGAAGTTTTTCTAGTGCTGAGGCAGCATCGCATGACCAATTTCAGGCTATTGGATGTACTTTGAGAGCAATCTACAAAGCTTATCGAGTTCTTCAGCAGGACTGAGTCCAGCGTTTGCCTTGCAATCACTTACGTGAGCAAGTCTTGGCAGGCGAAGGCCAGTCATCGGATAAGACACGCGTCATAGATGCAGAGTAGGCGATCTGAGTACAAGAGTGTATTCACCTCATATTGCATTTGAGATTGGATTTGATCAGGTCTCATGATCTTGTTGAAACTCCTGTTCATGAGCAATTTATAGTCTGTCGCGACTATTTTTCTTACTGAGTGAGTCATCATCACTAACAGTGAGCAAAGAGCCACAATCAACCAGCGACGAAGAAGAACCCCGTGAAGCTTCGAAGTCAGCCATGCCATGGCATTGCGTCCAAGTCGAGCGACAGGCGGCGTCACCAGAGCCAAACACAAGGATGAGCAGGCTACTGGCGCACGCAACACGGATCTACGAGGGTTTCCAGGTCAGCCAACGTAGGAAATACTCGCTGTAGCGGCTGCAGTCTTTTGAGGAGTACTGCCGCACGACGCCTCTATGGCGAGTCATCCTTGTTTGCGTGGTGACTCCGATTCCAGCGCTTGTGAGCACGGTTTCGATCGAGAGCATGCCGCTCGACGCACCCTCGCTTGGGTGTCTGTTGAACTACCGCTTCTGGATGCGCTTCTTCGCTATCGGCATCTTTGCTGGGCTCAGCAACCTGCTTCGAGCCAATAAGTGGCTGCCATAGCTTCCTCTTACAGCCCGCCAAGTGTTTTCGATTGCCGTTGCTGCCTCGGTGGTCTTGTTGGCATTCTTCTTCGTGGTTGAGACCTTGTGGGTCTTCTCGATCCCATTTTCATTGTTACTTGGGAGCACACCGCTGCTCTCCTGGGACTGTACTTCGCAGTAGGGACGTGCATCTTCATCGTAGTAGAGGGCTTCAAGTTCCGCGCGCTCCAGTATTTCAACCTCATCGGTGTCGAGAGCTCGCTGATGCTGGTTTACACCGCGTATCAGGCAGTCTTCGTGTCGAGTACCAACCCGCATTCGTGTTCGTGCTGCCGCTGATCGAGGTTCTGCTGAAGAACCAGGTGGTAGAGTACGCTGCACACTGTGAGAACTTTCTACCCGAGATCGTCGCGTTCACTGTCGAGTTCTTCAACGCGTTCTACAACGCCGTGTGCATGCAGAACGCCGGTTCTAAGTGGACTGTGCTGCTCATCATCGCGAGCGACGTCTTCTTCACCACGCTCTCGCTGTGCAAGATCTACAATCGCACCAGCATCTCGCACCAGCTTCGCAAGCAATACCACCAGGGGAAGGACGGCCAGCTGGAGCTCCTCGCAACGATCCTGAAGCTAGCGCAGGAGCCCGATGAACTCGACCAAGAAGACCTGAAACGCATCCAACTACGAGGGTGTGCGCAGCACAAACTCTCATGCGCTGCCATAAAGATGCTCTGCCGCCTAGAGGAGCGACAGATGTACTGGAACCAGCGAGAGTACACGCAGCAGCAGCTACTGGACGTCCGTGCGCAGAAGCTCACCTC
This sequence comes from Globisporangium alternatum, assembly GCA_023334315.1. NCBI lineage: Eukaryota > Oomycota > Peronosporomycetes > Pythiales > Pythiaceae > Globisporangium > Globisporangium alternatum. The sequence goes on from JAASGT010000813.1 coordinate 14,198, forward strand.
GTGGAAGGGCACGGTAGCCGTCGTGCCTTTGACACTAGCACCCCCAGAGGGCATCCTACCGTCGCCATCCAGCCAGATCCCCATCAGGAAGAAATTACTACTGAAAGCCGCGATCCCGCCTCTTGAGCGAATGCGCACGGAGCGATACGCGTCAATCAGCGCAAGTGAGCCACTCACGTCGGCACAGAAGACGCGTGATCCACGAGAACCAGCAGCTGCTCTTCAACTGCGAGTACATCGCGTTCGTCGAGTACATTGAGTGCATCGCGCCGGTCATCTACGCGATCTACCTGCCCGTGCTGTACGTGCTGCCGAACGCCCAGTACTTTCCCAATACCCGCGACCTGAACACCAAGAGCGTCTATACGCTGATCGTGAACCTCTTTTACTACGGTTGCCTCGAAGTGTCTCCTTCGTCACACTCCACAGGAACCTCATGAAGAAGTTTGCGTTCTCGCCCGTGTACCAGGTCGCCTTCATGCTCGAGATGCAGATGCTGCTCGTGCAGGGCAAGCTTATCGTCTGGCTATTCTTTGCACTACAGTTCACGATCAACCACTTGGGTGAGTGCTGAGTTGCTAGCCCTGGGCTTTGAAGGCCCTCTCTCGACCGTTTCTCCTGACCACCAATTTCTTGCGCAAACACGTGCTATGTATGCTCAGGTGCGGACTTCACGTTTCAGTTCAAGTGGATCAACGCGCACCTGTGGTAGAGTGGGTAGGCGACTTCTAGCACCAAAACTCTTGAAGGAAACTCGAAGTAGGTGATACTGAACCCGGACGTGATGACAGAACGGGATTCGAGCTGCTTGTCCCATTCCTACCAGCGACAAGACCAACTGATGGTGGTGGACGCGACAGGACCCGATTCGTAACTCCTGCCGCGCACGGCTCGATCGTATACGCCGTGCGTCCGTTGGGTGGCTGAAGTACTGTATGCTGTTGTCGGTGCCGTTGGTCATGTCTGGGAGGGCGTCCAAGTCCGGGAAGTCGACGGTCGTGAGGGAAAGCATGTCAGACGTTAGCCGGCGCCGCTGCTGCTGCGAGCGTACGGTGTTGGGCGTCGTTCAAAAAAGCACTTGCCGAGCTAGCGCAACGGCGACCGTCAACGCCAGCTGCGACCGCACAGTGACCAAAGCGATGGCCAGAACGACACAAATAATGTGTGACTTTGTTTCAAGTTGGAGCAGATCTCAGATGACCAGACAGTGCCCCCTTTACAATCGGACACAAAGAGCAGCATCCATGCAATTGCAAGACACCTACTTGTGAAAAGGTATCTCCACATCCAAAGGAACGCGCGTGGTCTGACACCATACATTGTACTCGATGCAGATCAAAGTGTCGGC
>JAASGT010000814.1:0-15544 GCA_023334315.1 Globisporangium alternatum
ATCTTGCGGTTGATTCTCCCGCAGCGTGAACACGTCTTCGTCGTGTAGTGCTCTTCGCGCACGACCATCTTCCCGCCGGATCGTTTCATCTTGTACTCCAGCATCTTCTTGAACTTGTAGTGCGACCACGTTAGCATCGTGCGCGACGTCTTCAAAGTCCGAGTCGTCTGGAGAGCGTTTGCGCTTGGAAGACTTCATCGTTAGACAGCGAGATCGTTTGTGGGGATCTCTTACTTTGGCAGAAGACACGTACTTGGGCATTGCTTCGAGCTGATTACTTGAATAACAATGTTAGCTAGATGACCAATGTTGTGTGTCAATCTAGACCCACTTTCAATATTTTTACAAAAAAATACACAACTCAGTGGAAAATCATGTAAAATTGGCATCTCGAACGGCAGTTCCTGATCTACACATCTTAACTTTTAATCTTGTTAACAACCCATTTTAGCTTAATTTCAGTATGCCATAAAATGCGTCTTTATTAACCTCCGCTAACATTCCTCTACGACCTTTCAAACGTCATCACGAGCAACTTCAACGCACTGAAGTACGATGTCAAATTGCCCCACCCACTGCCACTTTGTTCGCCTTCATGGCACAGTGTCCCGCCCTCGTAAGATTGACAGCCCTCCCAATGCACACATCGCAGGCCTCAAAGCGCTGGGTGCGTCACTTCTCATGGCGCTCTTCTGGAGCTTCGCGATGCTGAGAAGTGTGTGAGTGGCTTGGAAGAGCGCGCGCGCCACAGTCCTCACCTCACTTGTCGCTAACACCCCACGTTCTTGTGTTCCTTAGTCCACACGCGTCGAGCAGCAGTGTAGTAGCTGTGCTGTCCAAAGCGACAATATCGTGTGGGTGTCAGCATCGTGCCGTTCTTTGCGACACGAAGCTACCGGTCAACTACGTGACGTCAAGTGCCACTTTCGTGTCAAGGACGCGCTCGAGTCGTATGATGGACGTCTCTTGTTGCTACTGCTAGCATTCATCTGTTTAGCCTGCGATGCTGCTGCTCCTAGCTGGCCACAAGACATCTGAGCGCGATCTTTTCTGCAGACTACAGGAGCAGCGCTCCTCCCAATTCGTAACTCTGTCGCAAAGCTGTCGCCCTAAAAACAAACCCATCCGAGAAAGTGCAGCGCACCAGATATTTACGTCACCTCTCACTCAATCGCTCGTCCACGCACCGTGCGCGCGGCGACCCGGAATAACCGACAGGCAGGTGTTGTGTGCGCTTTGGTTTAGAAATTGGATCCTTGCGGTGGTGACCAGTGCGCTTCGTTTCCATTGTTGGCTCTTACGTATTTTTACCTGCAGGCGCTCTCGCTCTCGTGTGCCTTCTGCGCCCTTCGCTCGCTCACTCACTTTCTCACGTGTCCGCTGCTGCTGCTACATTCGAGAGCTTGCGATCAATCCCGAGGGTGAAACGACGGCGACGTCTAATTCAGCTGTCACAGTGCTCGCTGCTCTCTTTGGATCGTGCTTGGCTCAGCGAGTGCCTGATTCGCTCAATCTTCCGATGGCATCCAAGTTCGCGCTGCGTCTCCCACCATCAGCGGTAACAGCGGTCTCTCCTCGCACTCCGTCACCTACAGTATCTGTGCGGAGAAGCTCGGCGCCAATCCACCAGCGCATCGAGAACAACGACCTCGACCTGGCTTATAGCAGTACGGAGATGAAGAAAGCGCCGCATGTGAGCTGTTCGTCTACTAGCAGCAAAGGTGACACGAAAAAGTCTCAGCACCAGAGTGTGGCTTTCCCAGCGGTTGCGTACCTTCTGCAAACGGTCGAGGACTCGATCTACGACGGCGCCTTCCAGGGCGGTTCCGAGCACCGGCTCCTGGACTTAGTCAAGGCTGCAAAACTCGAACTGAAGGCCCAGACGCAGCGACTCGCACTGCTGGAGCAGCAGAACGAGATGCTTGAGGACGAGTGCCATCGCTTCCAGACGTCCGTGGCCAAGGTCCAGACCCAGTCTGAAAAGTTGCGGCGTTCGTCCCACAGCAAAGAGTACGTTCACGTTGTGCTGTTCTTGTTATAGATAGAGAGAAGCTAACATGTCTCCATTGCCCCTCTCTATGTGCCTATATGCAGCACTCAGCTCCAGAAGCTCGTCATGATGCTCCGCGAGATCCACGGATATGAGGAGCCGGAGGACGAGCAGCAGCAAGAGCAGCTCCAAGCAGAAGACGAAAAGAGCAATGGGGTGGACGACGACAGTAGCTCCAGTGGCGAGAGCGACTCAAACCAGACCGAGGAGGAGCAGAATGCTGATGCTGACGCAAGTTCGTTGGAGCCAGCGGATGATGATGATGAAGATGAAGAGCTCGTGGTTCAACCACTTCGCAATGGTCTCCTAGTCTTGAGTTCTTCTGAGAATCCTAGCGTCTCAACTGAACCAGCCAACAGCAGCGCCAAGCAAACGTACGAGCCCAGAGTTCCTCTGCACTCGACACTGTCGGTGACTGTCGCGGAGCCAATGAAGAGGTCGGTGCAAGAGCCAAAGCCACCCCGCGGTGGTGGCAATATTTTTTCGGCTGGAGTAGGTGGAATCAATACCACGAAGTCAGGATCCACCACTGGTGCAGCAAGAGGCTCGCGTCTGAAGTTCCAGTTCCCAGACGTTGAGCTGAACAATCACGAGGATGACGACGATGGTTTGGATGATATCGATGAAGAGAAGTCAGATCGCCACCGAGCTGCCTCACGAACGGATGCGTTGTCGTCGTCAGCGTCGCCATCGCGACATGCTTATCTCCAACGACGTCGATTCAGTTCCAGCGCAGTCATCTCCACGTCAGTCCCATTGCGTAGGAAGTCGTTTACGATGAAGCGCAGTCCCGGCAAGCGCATCGCTGTCACTATGGACAAAGAGGTTCTATCAGTCGCTGACGCCAAGAGTTCTTCCAAGCCTACAACAGCTGCACCGAGTCGCTGGGCGACGCGCCGCAAGTCCACGAGCGCTTGCTTTCCTTCTGCGAGGGCGTCCAGGAGCCCAGCGAAATGGAAACTCGACCGCAGCAGTGGCCCGACCCAGAGCTGGTCAACTGGCCCAAAGCGAGACTCAACATTGTCGCTCGCGTCTCCAAGATCCTCGGGTCAGATGGTTGTGCGCGTGCGCGAACGCAAACTGGACGGCATCCCGGAGCTCGTGATCCGCAAGAAGCCCGCCGCGCGCTTCATCGTGTGGCAGTGGAACGAGCGCCAGGTGCGCATCCCGTTCATGATCCAACTGGGGCCGCAGCAGCACGGAATCATGCTGCGTCAGCTACGCTACGTCAAGAGCGTGATGCACGACTTCCCGTGGGCCAAGGCGCACCTGAAGGACCTCTTATCGTCGTACACGAAGAAGGACACGACGAAGGAACAGCTCTACCCTCAGCTCAACTATCTGAGCCACCACGTGCAGGAGGAGATCGGCTCGAAGGTCCAGAAGCAGCGTCTGCTCACAGCGAAGAAGCACCACCTGACGATGCAGCTCACGATCGCCGCAGGTGTCGTGAACGACATGCGCATGGTCAAGTTCGGACGACGTGGCAAGCCGCACGACACGAAGCTCTGCTACGACCCGAGCGACCCGACGCGGCTCCACTGGCTGCGCAAGAACGGTGAGAAGAGCGACGAGTTCCTGCCCGTGGACGAGATCGACGTGCGTAGCAACAGCGCGCAGTTCGATACGAGCGTCATCAAGCGCGCCGCGAAGAAGTACCCGCTCGACCCAGAGTGCTGCGTCTCGCTGGTCACGGGCGTGAGGAACCTGGATCTGCAGCTCAAGTCGTCCCTGCAGCGCGACTGGCTCCTCAACGCGCTCCACGACATCATCGCGTTCGCCAAACAGTACAAGGCGGCGGGGGCCATGAGCCGGCGCCAGCAGTCACACAAGGATCTGCGCACGTTAGCTGTGCTTGGACGGAGATAAGCGAAGCTTGTTGGCTTTAACTTGGTCACCTTGAGAAGCGAACGTTCAGATGCGTGAGCTGAACCCAAGCTCCTGGCCATATCGTCACATGCGAGCAGTTGAGAGCAGCAACGAATGAATGTAGCCAGACACACATAAACACACAAATAACCTACGTGTTTCTGTTTATATAGAGGGATGTGCGTTCATAGTGTGCCTCGTTGTCTTCATGAGGACCTCCGTCCTTCTGCGATTTGGCACGAGAGCGGAAAGTCAGGGGTGCGTCTTGAAGCTGCTCGTACCAAATCTTTTCGCTCTCGATCCTCGCTGCGACGTAGACTCGAGATGCGATGTGTGTTTACTTCCTCTTCTTGTACTGTGGCTTTGGGTTCGCGATGAGCTTCGCGATGTAGAACAGCGACATGGCGGCGCTGGTGCCGGCGACGGCGCCTGCTGGGAAGAACGCACCGGTCTTCTGGTAGCGCACACTCATGACGCCCGTCAAGGCGCCCGAGACGACAAGGGAGAGCGCAGGCCAGAGCTTGGACGTCACCGGGCTCTGCTTGTACTCGTTGTAGCTGCAGTAGCCGACGAACGTGAGGAAGAGGCCGGACGCGCCGCCCGCGATCGCCGACGTGGCGCTACCAGAGTTCACAAAGCCAATGAGGCCGCCAATGCCCAAAAGCATACCATACTACATGATACAACAGTACAGCGCACACAGTCAGTCGCGGCAGGTACTACAACGAAGAAGAGGTCGTATCACCGGAAGATCGGCATCAGAAAGACCTTCGTATCCAGGTCGCTTCAAGAGGTAAATGAAGCACCAGAATGACGCCCGTGTGTCCGTGCATCCCGTGGGATGCTTGTGGTCCTTTCTGAATGCCCATGGAAAGCGCAGAGACGTACCGGGATCGTGAGGCAGAAGTCGTACATGGCGCTCTTTTCGTGTTGACGTGTTCGTTCGCGAAATGAGCAGCTCTTTTACAATCCCACCGGGAAGTTCCTTCAAAAACGGTTTCGCGCTTCCGGATTTGAGAGAGACTAACAAAGCACAAAACGCGTGTTAGTGAAATTTTCTAATGTAAGATACGTTTTTTCAAACATTTCATGAAGCGCAATCAGAACAATTACTTGCAGTCCCTCTAGAACCGATATGCGCTTTTGAGCACTGCCTTCGACTAGAGATGGAGAATGTGTTCAAGCTTGAGATTATGTTGCTGGAATGGTGGGTTTGGTCGGTAAACAACTTGAAAAAGTATACTTATACTTTTTCAAGCTGTTTACCGACCGTCCTCGCTTACATACGCAGGGAAGTGGGAGAGTATTACATGCCGCCACTATAATAGCCTGTTGAGCTTTCTCTTCCGTGTGCGCGCAGGATTTCTTGGTTTGGCTTTTCATGGCAGTCGGCGAAGAGCTCCACCAACACGCAGCACCAGCAACGCAAGCGTGACGACAAACCCGCAGTCCCCACACGACCAATAGATTCACGAGACCTCGCGCATCATGAGCTCCAAGACATCATGTACGTAATCTTGCTACTACGTGCACTCTGCTGATCGCTCAGGTGCCTCGTACGGGAGGATGGACAAAAGATCCATATTGGTGACAGAAGCGTCGCCAGTTGCCTGGCAGCGCCCATGCGCTTGGATGTAATGCTGTTGATGCTGACGTGTGCGATGTGTTCTACTACTGTGTCTATGTTGCTGTTGTCATGCGAATGGCGGGTGATCACAGGGGCGATCTGCTGCTCGCTGCTGTCGCTCTTCGGATTCTTCTTCCTGTTTGTGATCGGCGTGCTCGTGCAAGTGCAGCCCGAGTACATGAAGCTTGGCAAGAACGTCCACAGTTCGGCGCCGCTGTTTGAGTCAGGTATGTAGCATAGCGCTCTGAAGACAACTGACTGGCTGCATTCGTAGGACGGCACTGTGCTAACCAGTGGTGGTGTGACTGCGCTGTGCATTGTGATGATCTGCAGCGTGCCTCTACGGCACGATCTTCGTGGTGTCCACGACCGTATGGTATCTGGAGAACAAGAAGGAGAACGGCGGTGGCGCGCACCGCTACCACCTCATCCCGACGGCCGCAGAAGAACGCAAGCCGCTGCTGGAGAAGTAAGTGGGCGTGTGGTGTGACTTTTGGACTCACGAGTCTCTGCATATTCCTTCCGGTTCGTGTCGCGGTTGCGCTTTGGCTTTCTTGCGAGATTGTCGAAGAGCTGCGCAGAGCACCATCGTGTACCACCATTCCGGCGATTTAGACGTATCCCAAGATGTTTGAATGCATCAGTTTTCGCTTGCTCTCTACAGTCCTCACGCCCCTCTCCCATTGTTGCGCTCGCATCGCGCCTCGTCCTCATCTGAGCCCCCTACCAAAGACAGCGTCATTCTGGATACTGGTGGCAGGGATTGGACGAGGTGAGGTGAGATGCACCATGCGACGAGGAAGGGGGTGAGCAGGGTTGGCTGGCGCTCTGATTCCATCTGATGGCATACACTGGCTGGGGTTAATTTTACCCAGCTTGTGGGAGTGAGAGCGTCACTTGGGTGCATTTGCGTTTGCTGTGTGGTTGTTTGTTGTGCATCGTATTCACAGTCTTGTTGCGTGTGGTTCCTCTTTGTTTCTTCCCAGCGAGTATGAGGATTAATCTCTTCCTCTCCTTCTTCGCTTGTGGCTCGCTCTGTGCTTGCTGCTGTGACAGAACTGCGATCAAGTACGGGTCTGGATGAAGCACGTGAGCTCGCAGTCTCCATTCGCAAGGATCACCGGTCGACTCGAAAGCCCCACCACTTGTCCGTAGTTTAATTACAATAGCATTGTCATTAGCACGTGTGAACACATTTAATTCCATCGAATGTGAATCATATACACTCTTGTTAACTTACTTACACATACCTGATCTCCTCGTATATTCTCACTCACTCGCCCATCTTGAGCACCTGGCTGAGGATCGCCATGCCGACCTTGGGGTTCATCCTGCTCGCGAGACTCGCAGTGGCCTTGCTCGGCGTCGAAACGTGCTTGGCCGCGATCGAGACCGCCGCGAACACCGCCATCTTCTTCTCCAGCAGGTCGTGCAGGCCACGCAGCCGACGCTCCGAGTCGCGCCAGCTCTCCATCGCGCTCTCGTGGCGCTCGAACGCGTGCTTGTGCAGACGCATCTCCGTCACGTAGAACTTGAGTACTTTAGCGGCAAGCGCAAAGATCTGCTGCATGTCGCGGTGGATGTGCATCAGGTCCACCAGCGCTTCGATCGCTCGGACGTCTTCCATCACGGACTCACTCGTCTTCCCGAGTCGTGCACCAGGGAGTGCATTGGAGCGATCCCAGAGTTGGTGCGTGGTCAGATTCTCGAGCACCAGGAGCAACTGATGCAGCAGCTCCACGTGCGGACGGCTTCGGTTCAGTCCACGGATGGCTGCGAAGATCGTCTTGGGGATGCCCAGCTTTACACACCGCCGGCAGCACTCGCGGGAATACTTCGTGCACACTTCGATAGTGTGACCAGCGAACAGCATCTCCTGCAGCCGTTTTCCGTACAGCAGCAAGTGCAGAGCCATCTCCAGTCTCGCGCCAAGTGTCAGCGGCAGCTCGGGCTGCATCAGCTCCTTGGACGACGCGGGCGGCTCAGAAGTCACTAGCGTCATGGTCGAGAGCTTCTTCCGTTGGTTCGTCACTGCCGCGCTGCTGTGGTGTAAGCGAACCAGCATGCCCCGCCACCATGACTGAACACGCTGAACAGAACTCATGAAAGTCCTCTCCATGCGGTTGGGCACGACCACACGACGGTACACGCACGTGCCGATGACAAGCTTGGCACGTTCGCGAATCCGCAGCTTCTCCTGACGCCGGGCTTCCACTGCTGCAATCTCTGCCTGACGTCTAGCTTCTTCAGCTGCGGCAGCTTCCTTTCTACGTCGAGCTTCTGCTGCGGCAGCTTCGCGCAGTTTCTCTTGACGCCGGGTTTCAGCGGCTGCGATATCTGCTTGACGGCGCGCTTCCGCAGCTGCAACTTCCTTCTTACGTTGAGCTTCGGCTGCAGCGATTTCAGCTTGATGGCGAGCCTCCAGAGCTACGGCCTCCTTCTTACGCTGAGTTTCAGCTGCTTCAATCTCGGCCTGACGTCTCGCTGCCTCGGCTGCGGCTTCCTTCTTACGCTGAGCTTCGGCTGCTTCAATCTCGGCCAGACGTCTCGCTGCTTCGGCTGCGGCTTCCTTCTTACGCTGAGCTTCGGCTGCTGCAAGTGCTGCCTGGCGCCGCGCTTTCTCTGCTTCAGCTAGTTCTCGGCGCTTCTTCTCTTGTGCTGCCACACGGAGACACTCCTCGCGACGCTCACTGACTCGAACTGCAATTGTGCACCGCAACTTGTACGAACGCCAGCAAGCGGCAATCTTGTTTGCACCCGCTGTTCGCTTCTGGTGTCTCTCCATCCGCTTCCCGTACCAGAACTCGATCCTCCAGCATGCTGCAAACACGCGAAGACGAGACAACTGCGCTTTCAAGGCGTAATAGTTGAATCGCTGTTTTCTGAAACACCAGCCTCGAGCACACGCCTGAATGCGAGTGGCCGCAACTGATTGCTTGCGTTGCACAAACGACTCGAACGCAGCCTGAATCACACAAGCAGCTCGGTTTGCAACTCGCCATCGCAACGCCTCCAGGCGCTCCGACTTGGTGCGCTGGTACGCCACAAGCATGCGGTTGAACCGGAAGATAGCCTTGATCTGTCGGTTGCGACGCCAGATGCGAACGTTCCGCTGGAGCTTGACTATCTGCTTCAGCTTGTAATCAAACAACTTGCGCTGCATAAACGAGCGGAACGTGGCTTGAATCTTTGTGGCGGCGTGGTGCATCAGCAACTGGTGGTCGCGCTCATCTTCTTGCATGTGCTGGTACGTGATCAGCATCTCGTAGAATCGGATGAGAGCTTGCACCTGACGCTGGCGACGCACAATACGGAAATTACGCTGCAGCTGGACGACGCAGGAAAGCTTGTGCTGGAATCTCTTCACCTGCGCAAACCCCCTGAAAGCGCTCTGAATCTGAACAGCAGCACGTCTTTCGCGCTCTCGCTTCCGCTGCTGGTAAGCCTCTAGCATTTGGCCGAAGTAAAGCAGAGCCTTAACTTGGTTGTTCTTCCGCCAGATCCGAACGTTGCGCTGCAGCTGAACGATTCGACTACACTGGTACTGGTATTTCTTGCGCTGGAGAAAACAGCGGACAGCGCTCTGAATTGTGACAGCTGCAGCAGCTTTCACCTTCAGGTAAGAGTACGCGTGGTATGCAGCTTGAATGCGCACCGCAGCGCGGCTCTCGGCTTTCCTCTTCAGCTGCTGTCGTTTCTTGTCTATCTCCTTCTCGTGGAGCAATTTCTGGAAACGCTCGAGAGCGACGGCACGCTCGACCTTCCGCTTCTTCACGTTCACTTTCAGAGCGCATTTCACCTTTTCAGCACACATCTTCAGATGAATGCGACGGAACAGCTGAATGCGGCGGTGGTGTTGTCTCCACTTGGTCTGGATGATCGACGCACTCTCGTGCTCGTACTTCCACACCGCCAGGCGCAGATGTCTCGCAACTTCACGTGCACGTGACTGTCTCCAGCAGCGCTGAATCTTCGCCGACGCCATATGCTGCACCTGGGAGAGCTTCTGGCGGTATTGTCTTGCTGCACGCCTTTGCAAATGTTGAACCCAGCAGTTCTCAATCTTGGAGCAGCTAGACTTCATTCGCAGACGCCGAGCGATACGCATTCTAGCAGCTTCGACCTCCATCTTCTGCTTCTGGATCTTCGCATAGACGTACTGTCTCCAATGGTATTGAATGACAATCGCAGCCTTCTCCCACCTCTGCATGCTGTCAGACGACTGTAGTTGCTTCAGTCGGAATGCTCGCTGGATTACAGTCGCTGCATCTCGAAGTCGAGTGAATTGAACCCTCACGGACCACATCATCATCACGCTCTTGACAACATGAGCCGCACGCAGCAATCGACGGCACTGTCGGATAGCGAGACGCTTCTGGCTGGATGTGAACCAGAACCGTTGGATGATTCGTGCACTTCGGTTCTTCTTGATGCGCATCTGCGTTCGAATCCACGGGCTCATCCACCAGCGCTTGAGTCTCGAAGCCGCGTGAATCTCCCGGCTGGAATCCATCAATCTCGACTGCAAGTAGCAGACGAACGTCACAACCATCTTCTCCTCTGGTGGATTCTTGCTGTGATAATGCTGCGGAACGAGCACGGGGACTTCACCAAGCTGTTTGACTCGCTCGTTCACCGTCATGAAGTGCTGCCGTTCGTTCGCCAAGAGCTGCTCCATATCTCCAGCACGATCCGACGTGGTGGGTAAAATGTCTGCCTTGGAAAGAAGCATCGGGTGGTAGTAGTGCAGCAAATAGCAAAGAGCCTTGCCATCAGCAAACGACGCGGTGAAGTCTTCGACTGGGACGAAGTAATTCGCGCAAACCACGCGACACCACTCCAGAAGCACTGCATACACTTGATCTTCAGGACTCTCATCGCCTCCTGATCCTCGGCATGGTGCGTTCTTCTGCTGTCTTTCGAGAAACTCGAGTGCCCGAAAGCTCATCCGCTGTTGGATGTAGTCGATCTCGCGCTGAATCACTTCGGTGTCAACGAGCGACTGAAGCTGGAAGCAGCTGATCAACTTCCACAACAACGCAAGCGTCTTTTCGCGGTGACCGTCGACGATGTCCTTCGCGATCTTCTCAACCAGTCTTTCGTCGACTTGATTCTGGATACTGGCAAATCCAGATGAGCTCATCGAAGACAGACGTCCACTCTTCTTCGCCGCGTTCACAGTCACATTCATCGCAGTCTTGATGCTCTCGAGCACATCTTGTCCACACTTTTCTTGGAGAAAATGCAAGCAAATTTCCACGTTGTGCACTTTTTGCAGTCGAGAGAGCGCTGGAACACGCAGGTAGCTGGACAAAGATGTCGTGGTTGCTTGGCTCGACTGCGATGTCAAAGCTTCCATCAGCTTGGCGAGGCGTACGCCATCACGCAAATCGACCGCGAGGTTCTTGATTTGGACATCAATCTCATCCAGCGGAGTCTGTTGGTGCTTCAGAACATACCCCAGTTGCTTCAAGTGCTTGTCGATGCGGCCTTCACTTGACAAGAAGAAACGGCAGAAGTCGGTCACCATTTCTTGCGAGCACTTGATCTTCTTCTCGGCGTTGGCCGAGTCACTCTCATCCGCTTTCTTCCCGGGCACCGTCGGTGATATCCGGAAGAGGCACGGGAAATGCATGAACTTGTCAGCTCGGCTCTCAATGGCGGAGTCGAGAAATTTGATCAGCATCAGAAACTTCAAGATGAAGCTATCCATCAACGCGTCGAAGTACTCGCGACCGGTGATGTTCTTCTTCTTGTTGACGAAGTGGTTTCTCGCTGGTCGACCATTGCCAGCGTCGCTCACGCCAAGCGAGCCATCCATGGGCGTCTTCAGATTCTTCACCAACCGGAACTTCTTTGCAACGTGTGTGTCATGGACCAGGTGCTGCAAGATGATCCGTCGCAGCGCTCGTGGCATCTTCGAAGGGTTCGCGCTCTTCTTTGCTGCAGATGTGAACATCGACCTCAGCGTGCATCGCTCGTTCTTCATCACTTTCTGACCGAGCACAACTTCCAGCCCAAGTCGAAGCCACACAGGGTGGTAGTTGTTCAGAAGTGAAATCAGCTCTTCTTGCAGTCCGACGTCAGCGTACACTGGACGGTCCTGGCGAAACACGAGCTTCTTTCGTGCGATTTCTTCTTGGAGATCGAACAGAATGTCGTCCATCGTGGGCGAGTGATAAATCTCGTTCGCCGACCGCGTCCAGGAGTTCTCGATCCGCTTCTGCGCAAGAATTCGCAACGAGGAGAAGTCGAAGCGGCGCTTCGCATGCCGCGCCTGGTGACCGTTTGTCCTGATGACTTGTTGACTGATCGGGATTTCTGCTTGAAGCTCTTCTTCTTCCATGAAGCGCTGCGTGTTCGAATCGATGAGCACGTAGTTCATCCACTTCGTGAAGCCTTCTTCTTGCTTGACCATCCAGTTCTCGTCGTACACTATCTTTCGTTGACTCCACCACGAACCAACGAAGCCGCTGTTGCCGGGAACAGCCTTGCTTGGAGTCAAGTCCAACTTCTTCGACGCGGCCACATCATCACCACCGCTATGCTCAACTCGAAGTCGCTTCACTCGCGGGCGTCTTGGTGGCGTCATGTCCAGCACGACTGACTCGCGCCTTTTCGAACCAGTTCGAACGCTAACATCCCGCAACGAGATCTTTTCGCTTGGCGGCACTTGCTTGTTGTGTTTCTTCTCGACGATGACCTTGTCCGGCTTTGCTGAGATTTCGAGAACCTGGTCCGTCGAAGCGCGCTGAGTGCGCGGTGCAGGATGAGCAAACGCGCCTTGGCCTCTGAAACGCGACTTCTTGTGAGCTCGGGCGACGCCGTACCCCGTGACCTTGCACTGCAGCTTGTATCTGTCGTTTACCGTGAACCGCATGATTCCAGTGAGCTCGCGCTCAAGGTCTTCATCCAGCGGCTCGAATGTGATGCGAAGCAAGACGGAGCTTTCAGCCGGCACCACGCAAACGTGGAGGTCGCACTTGAATCGAGGCTTTTCGCTTGGCTGTCGGTGGCTCTGGACGAGCGAGTACCCTTCGTACTTGATGCGCGCATTGCCTAGGTTGCTCGGATTCTGGAGTGTAAGTTGCAGAGTCTTGCGGTCGCTGATCGGCACTTTCCCAAACCCCAAGTGAGGTACGCTGTTGAAGTCGTTCACCACCATCGTCACATGTCCTGCCACGTGTGAGTATTCGCTCTGGTTGTCATTGTCTTCTGCTGGATTGATATCCACGCTTCTCCTCGAGGCCACGCCACCACGCAGAGGTGACTTCGTCGGTGTCGACGCTCTACTGTATCTGATCACTTCGTGCGGTCGCTTCCCGAGAACGCTGAACGGTTCACTCGACGCCGAATCCACGAACTTGGACGGGGTAATCGGCGCGCGCGGCGGTCTCACATTCGCAGAGCGAACCGCGGCTTTCGAGCGCGGCGTCGTTGTGATCGCAGTCGAGCCATGACGCTCGTAGATGTGGATGTTGCGTCGACTCGGCGCGAGGTTCTCCTTCCCGTGGAGCGGGAACGAGACGCCGCCACCACCGAACGTACTCGCGAAGGTGTCCTTTTGCGAAACTTCCTGCAGGAACGCGGCTGAGTCCTTCCATTGCACGTCGTCGTCCTTCTCTTCCTCAATAGCCTGCTGCTGGCTCTGGTCGTGGACGTCGAGGATGCTGCTGCTGCTAATCAGTGCATCTGCGCCGAACGGGTTCGTGGACACGCGCGCGCGCCACTTGGCTGTCTTGGAGGGCGTGCCGACGGTCGTCGCGGTCATGTCGCCGTCCATAAAAGCTGCCGCGTCCAGTGCGGATGCTGCTTGTTCGGCCGATAGCGAGCGAGCCTTTTTGTTTCTTTGGTTTGGGTCTTGTCGTCGTCCCGCGCGCATTTGAAAGTCCAAGGACGTTCAAACATTTAAAAGAATGGAGAAGCAGAGTGAAGGTCTATAACAAAAGTAATCATGTAGATTACAGAAATACCTTTTTTAGACATGCCTTGCCTTGCAAAAGATATGATATTACGTAAATGGGAATTGAGGTGACGACATTTTCATAGAAAGAGGCATGGATTTGCCCATGCTGACGGGTTGACACGCGACTGATGGCTTCTTGCTCTTACCATAAATGCTCTTGGTATTTAAGGTGAGAGCTTGTGTACAGCAGCGAAAGCACGTCGGATCACAGGCAGGAGTGCGAACCGGCAATGTGCAGCCAAGATGAAGCAGGAAATGCCCATCAGCTTGAATTGGCAATGGACTCTACACTCTACACAACAATGAAACAATCAACTCGGCACTCATTCCGAGGACACACTTGAGAGGGGTCCCAGTGCTTGGACAGGTGGGAAAAAACAACCAGCACAAGATTGACGCGCCTCACGAGCCCAGCCGTGGCGCACAGTTGCAACAGCACGGGATGCGTTGCAGGGACCCTCAAGACAGCAGCATCCTTGTTGTTCCCGCAACGAGCATCGCCTTCCGAGCGAGCATCTGTACACCTGTATCTTAAGAGTCGACTGGTTTGACTCGAGCCTGGCTGGAACCTGTCTGCTCCTGTTGTTGCTGAACCTGTTTGACTCGCGCGTGCGTGTAACTTGCTTGGGATCTGCTGGAACCTGTCTGGCGCGGTGCCTGTCACCGACAATCTCCCGAAGACTCACTCGAACGCAGAAGCACCGGTAGCGAACAGCAAATGGGAAGAGCGCACAACTTTCGATTTGACTCCGGAACAACAGACGGACAATGTCCATTTACAGTTGATTAGCGAGACGAGCCGTCAAGCGAGCGACTGAGGAGGATCTAATGATACTTGATTGGGTCTACCAAGGGTAGCTTAGTAGTCAGCACCACCGCCGAACATGTCCATGCCAGCGCCGAGGTCCTGTATAATAAAGAAAACGCACAAACGCACAACGCGTCGCGTTAGTCAATCGGTCCACATCGCATAAGCGCATACACAGCATCAAAATCGCAGGCGTCAACGTACAGCCTCCTCTTCCTCCTCCTTCTCCTCTTCCTTGGCCTCAGCGGCCTCACCGGCACCAGCGGCGGCACCGGCGGCGGCAGCGCCAGCGGCGGCTGGGCCACCCGAGGAGATCAGCTCCAGGACCTTGTCGCTCTTGGACAGGAGCTGCGCGAACAGACCTGGCCAGTATGGGGCGACTTCGTTGCCCGACGCGGCGATCACGGCGGAGATGGCATCGGCGGTGATCTCGGCTTCACCGTCGAAGAGCACCAGCGAGGCGTACGAGACGCAGAGTTCGTCGTGCTGTTCCTTGCTGATAGACATGATGGCTTTTTATCGCTTTCGTCAAATGTCACGCGCTGCTGCTGGTTATTAGCGTTGGCTCGAGCCCACTATTCCCTGCGTCCAGAGGCATTGCTTTTGGCCATGGCGTGGTTGGTTGGCTGGTAGCGAGACTTTCGACCGCAACCCCCAATCGCACAAGGGGCACTTTTTACGCAAATGCGTAATTACACACTGGTACTGTAAATGTTACATAAAGTACGATATTAAACAGCTCCCTCGAGAAACTGACATGACATTTGGGGCTCAAAAACGAATGTCACAATCGAATGGCGTCACTGATGTGAGGGTACGGTGCTTGTCAAAATCCCTTGCCCATGGCTACATTCTCGGTCAGTTCTCCAAGAGATCCAACGCACTGCCAAACATTAGCCACTGCATGGACGACGATAAGAAACCACTGCATGGATAACAACAAGGATGTGCAAACCGCGCAACGAGTTCATTCAGATGAGCTGTTAGCATGTGACTACCAAACAATGCATATCTCATCCTCCAAGACAGTCTCTGATAGACCGTCTACTGAAGACCAAACCGACCCAAGTAGCCTCCCTCGCTCGCCAGCTCGTAGAACACGCCTCCGACGCCACGCTGCACCAGCGCTCGCGGTGCGTCAAACTCCACCACGCGACCGTCGTCCAGCACCAAGATGCGGTCGCTCTCCAGCACCGTCGCCAGCCGGTGCGCGATCGTCAGCAC
>JAASGT010000815.1:0-15544 GCA_023334315.1 Globisporangium alternatum
CTCGCGATACCTCGACGAGCTTGTTGTAGATCGCGCGGTGAGTGCCGAACATCTTGTTTAGGAGACGCACTTGGGCATCTTGTGATGCTGTTCACTAAGATACCAATGTTAGCTATCTTACCAATTTTGTGCATCAATGTGGACCGACTTTGACCATGTTTTTCAAAAAAAGTACACAACTTAGCGTAAAACCGTGTAAAATTGGTATCTCTCGAACGGTACAGTGCGAAACCAGCACTTGCAGGTATTGGCGTGCCCAACCGCAGCAATACTGCATGAAATTTGCACTTGTCTCCACGTGCTTATCTCACAAAATCGTGTCATGATTGGGTCCTCCAATTCGGTACCATGCTCATATATTACGTGTATGGACGCCATCGCTATCTGGCAGCCCCTTATAAAACTTGTTCTGAAATAAATCCCATCAGCTGATGACTGCAATTGTCATCGCCTGATATTAAGCTCTTATACGCGAGACTCAGCCGGGGTCTCCGCCGGCGCAACGTAGAACGCGCCAGTCACGGCCACTGGTGTCTCCACCACTGGTCCTGGAGAGGCCACCGCAGCTTCAGACGCAGCTCGGGCGGCAGCGGCGCGGCGCTTGCGAGCGCGCATGAACAGGAACGCACCGACGAGCAACACGGCACCGATGAGACCCAGGACGACGGCGAGAATCGTCACCGTGCTGCTGTCACTGGCGCTCGCGTTCGTGGTCACGACGCCACCGTCCGAGATCGAGGCCGCGCCTCCGCTGTTGCTACTACCAGTACCACTGACACCGGGCACGACGGTCGTGCTGTTGCTACTGGTGGTGCGCGTCTTGGGTTCGACCGGGTTCTTCACAACCTTCTGCGCGCAGTCTGCGTCGCGGCAGTAGAACGTGATGGACTTATTGACCTCGTAGGACGCGTAGAAGAGTTTGAGAAACGTATCGCCGAGGATCCAGGCGTTCGACGACGTGCCGCTCGACTGGAGCTCCACGAGCACCATGGTCGTCTCGGGCACGGGCGTTACGTAGTCCTTCTGCGTGATGTAGAACGTGTAGTCGTCGAACGTGAAGCCCAGACGCGGGAGCTTCACGCTGCTCTCGCAGAAGTATAGCTCCTTGGTCGAGCCGAGCACGAGGTCGCGCGCGTCCTCGCAGCCCTGGGCCTTCAGGTACTTCTTCACAAAGTTATTGAAGATTGCGTCGGGCATCGACAGCAGCGACGTGCCCGAGTCCACGATGCTGTCGCAGCGCGTCGGGTCATCGGCGAACATGAGCGACGAGGAGCTGCACGGGAACTGGACCTCATCGTCGCCCGCCTGGAAGGCCGTCATGCCGATCGTCCAGTGGGTCGGGTTCTCCTTCACGAGTACCGTAAAGGGCTGCATCTTTTCCTTGGCGACCAGGTCGGCGTCGATACCGTTGAGCATGAGGAACGAGCCCGTGCTGTTAGCCGCGTCAGTAAGGTACATGGAGAAGCTGTCGAGGTGGTCGATGAACTGCCCAGCCTTGGTGTTGGGGATCGCGGCGAGCGAGGCGTACGCGAGGCCGAAGAGACCCTGCGTGCCGGAAGAGAGGATGCTGGCGGTCGTGTCTGGGATCATGTTGCTGCCCTGGCCGACCGACACGACGTAGTCCTTGAGCACGAGGTCACCGACCTGGAGCGTGCCCGTGGCTGGGGTCACGCACACCGCGCCCGAGCCGTACAAGAGGTACGTCGAGCTCGTGGGGCAATACTTGGAGCACCCAAAGTCGGACGCGTACGCGCACGAGAGCCAGAAGTCGGACGAGCCCGTGTCCACGAGCACGGTCATTTTGTGGCCGTTCACGAGCACCTCGGCCAGGTACGACACGCTCTTGTAGTTGATCATCGGGATGGTGCTCTTGACTTTGGCGGGGGAGGCGCTCTTGCTATCCAGGCGACGCGACGGGTCCTGGACCGTGGTGAGTACTTGCGGCTGGCGGGTGAGTGTGATCTTGGTCGACATGGTGTGTGTGGCGGCTGGAAGCATGTACTGTATCTCGAGAAGAGATTGGATGGCTTGTGGCTTGTGTGTCACTTGGTAAAAGTGAGAATGGGTTCTTCTGGGAGGACTGGAGATCAATCGTTTAGTCTCGGCCGAGGTGACTAAGTACAGAGCAACGGGACTTCAACAGCACGACATCCAGACACCTACTCACGCTCACCAACAGAGACATTCGTTTGCAGCCTTGGTGTATTTAGTGTGATGGGAGGGAACGGGGAGGGAACGGGGAGGTCCAGCCATAGTGAGTCATTCAGAATAGGTGCACAAAAGCGTCACTAGCTCTGATTTGTGCCACTCTGTGGCCATTACTGCCCTTGCCTTTCGCGCCGGAACTACGCACTCTGTTGGCGCACAGACAGGTCTCTCGTTACAGGTGTTGGCGCCTGGCCTCGGAGCCAATTCTCGGAGCCCAGGAACGGGAACAGAGCCGAAGAGTCCAGACGCGACAACTGATGAGTGCTTCAAATCGCACACTACTTGACAGCTGTTCGGCATGGTTCATTCATTGCTCACGCGCTCGAACAACCACACTACAAAAATAGAAGACAACCATCACTCGCTTTCATGTGACGAGTTATGGTCTCTCTCGACGGTTTCGCATCGTGAAACGCAAAAATGTCTACCTCGATACAGCCATATGGACACTTGAGCTGTATGATATACGCGCTCACACGAAGCGCAGAGCTGTGTGTGGCTCATCGTATTTATAGGATACCCGCGTTCTCTATTTCGGAGGAGCTGCTCATTTGCTCGGCACTGCACTGCGCTCTTCGCAAGAACAGCAGCAGTAGCAGCAGTAGCTCCTCCTCCATCAACAAGCGTGGCCCACAAGCGTCTGAGCAATGCAGCGATCGCACGCGCGTCTCGCGCCGAGTGCAGGTGACGACGAGGACGAAGCAGACGGAGAAGAAGAGCAGCAGCAGCTCCTTAGAGTACCACGAAGAGCCGATGACGACGGAGAGGACGGGCACGAGAGTGAAGACGAAGATGATGGAGAAGACGATGGCGAAAGCAAGTCAGGGGAGCCCCCAGATGAAGAGCACTCGATCGGCATGAACGCACGAGACGAGGGCGCAATTGAGAGCTCGAGTTTCTGGGACGCCGACGACGCGTTTGTCCCACTGCCGCCCTTGCCGCAGGGAGCCCAGGAAGACCACTCGATCATCGACGTGCTGGCCGAAGAACTGCTGCAGCGCGAGATTCCCGAGTACATGGAGGCGTTCGAGATCGTGATCCCCGATGCTGAGATCGTCGTGGGGAGTGTGCCCGTCGAGGAGATCCAGCAGCGCGAGCTCGACGTCGAAGAGGCCAAGCTGCGCCACGCCGAGCTCGAGAGCGAGCTCTACCGTCAGCGTGAGACGCAGCTGGCCAAGCAAGAGGTGCTCGCGCGCGCGAGGCTTCTCTCCGAGGCCCGGAAGCGCCAAGAGGCGATCGCGAGAGAGCGGCTGCAGTTCGTCGAGGCTATGCAGCTACGCACGCGGCGGCTCGGGTACGTCTTCCAGCAGGCTGAGAACCATCTCAAGACGGAGCTCGAGCGCCAGCAGGCTCGCGTGCAGCGCGTCTACGGAGATCTCGTCCACTCGCGCGTGCCGCAGAGCAAGAAGCGGTACCGCGTCGAGTGGCAGAAGGTCCCCGTGACTATCAAGATTCGCGTCAATATGCTCAGCGCGCTCAAGGACAAACTCCCCGGTGGCCACTACGTCCTGGTCGCCACGCTCTACGATCGGCTAGGCGGCCACGCGCTGCACTGGAGCGCCTGGGACCCCGAGTACGCTAGGAGCCACGCCAGGCGGAAGGCAGACGCTCGCCGTTATAGCAAGAAGACTCACAAGAAGAGCGATGAATCGGATGCTGAGTCTACTGGTGGCAGCTCGTCATCGGTGGCTGGAGGCAGCCAGATCCGGCTCGGGAAACCCAACTTCACGCGGCCATTCCACCACCGCGGCCGGTTCTACAACACCGAGGTCATGGTTAACCAGAACATGTACCTCGTGTGCCCGCCCGAGTGCGCGCTGCGGCCTGGGAACGTGTTCATCTTTGAGCTCTTCCACCTCTCATCAGCTCATAATGGTAGCAGCAGACGCCAACAGTACCAACAGCAGCAGAGCGACGACCAGGTAGTCGCCTGGGGCGCCATGCCGCTGTCGACGCCCGACTTTGCGTGCATCCAGGGCAAGTTCAAGATCCCGCTCTTGCGTGGCGAGATGGACCCGACGATCGACAAGTTCCGCGACATCGAGCAGCTCTACCAGGACGACCTCTCCTCCTGGCTCTGCAACCTGTATTTCAAGGTGAGCCACCTGGAGAAGCGCATGCCGGCATCATCATCATTGCCAGTACGAGGCAGTCGTCACAAGGCTAGAGACCAGACTGCTGGTGCTGATGACGACTTTGACGTCGAGATCGACGAGAGCAGCGGCTTGTACCGCCTGGAGAACAACCACCAGCGGTACATGCGCAAGCTCACGAAGAAGCACATCCGCGTGGAGAGGAGTGAACGCAACCTGCTGCTGCGTGAAGGCGACGAAGAGGCGACAAGTGACCTTAATGCGAGCCATTCCAGTCACAGCCAGATCCGAGCCAGGCGTCTGGTAGCTGAGAAGAGCGACGCACGACTGGAAGGCGTAGACGAAGGCCTGAAGCTCGCGGCGAAAAGGAACGAGGGAGGGGCGATGATTGTGAGCTCGTACCCTTCGTCGCGGACGCTGCTGCTTGAAGACCCGAGTGAGGCTGGCGACGAGCGACAACAGCACGTCAGGCGGAAAGCCAGCGGCAGACAGACCAGTTCGTCCTCTTCTTCATTCTCCTCTAACACTCCACTGCTTTCATCGCTGCGACGCACCTGGAAGCGGTTCACAGCGCCAAAGAAGACCCGCGTCTACGTAAGTACACTACTGATGAGCTAGCTGTCGGCATCAGGTGGACACTGACCACCACGCGCCACTTTCTTGTATCTTGTCTCTCTTGTGTGGACGTTACTAACCTCAGTCAGGTGAGATGGTCGAAAAGAAGCGACACAAGCTGCAGACTCAAGCCCATACCAGCGGCTCCGAGGCGCTCACCGTCCCCCAGTCGTCTCACATGGACTTCTACCAAGATGACGACAACGATGACAATGATGATGACGGTAGTGACAGCAGCAGCAATGCCGATGAGGATGAGAACCACCCAGACGGCAAGCCCGGACCGCTGGACGTGGACAACTACAAGTTCTCGGTGAACGCGGCCACGTCCGTTGAGACGGCGCACCACAAGCGTTTCCACATGCAGCGCAAGCTCTACTACCTGCGCCACGAGCTGCTCGTGGACCTGGGTGCGTCCAACTTCAAGACGCTCGAGTTCTGGCGGCTCGTAGCGCTGCTGCTCTTCACGCTCTGGGTGCGCGTGTACGTGCACTACGTCATGCAGTGGGTCTTCCTGCGTGGCAACCGCATCCCCGTGTATGATTTCCGGCCGCAGTGGACCACGTGCCTCGTCAAGTACACGTGGCGCACGATTGCGACGTCCACGGAGATCGGTGTGATCGTCTTCGGCGTGCTAGGTAACGCGCTGCTCTTCGGCTTCTTCGCACTCTGCGCCGCCGTGGGCCAGCGATTTGTGGGCGAGCTACCGCACTTCGCCTCGAGCTTCATCGTGTGCGTCGGGCTCGCGACCGTGCTGGACCCGTACCTCGTGCTCGTCGTGGACGTGGTATTGCACCACTATAGCTGCAGTAGCTTTTCGGCTGAGTGCCTCGAGTCGCTCGCGTCCACCAAGTGCAAGTGCGTCGAAGGCGACGCGTTCAAGCTCTACGTGCGCTTCCTGGCTCAAGAGGGCAGCGGCCTCGTGGGCATCATCATGACGCTCATCATCTACGCCGCGCTCACGTGCGTCTCACTCGTGTGCGTCTACGCGTACTTGTTGCACGTGCACATGAACGGCCGCATGCTCGACGTCTACCGGCGCGTGCACGGTCAGGAAGACGACTTCTTCGTGCCGCACGACGGCGAGATCGGGCTTCCAGACCTACGCGCGATCTGCGAGCAAGCAAGGCGGTGGAAGGGTCCCCGCGGCGCCCAGCGCAAGGTGTTTGTGCACGAGTACACGCTCACAGACCCGTTGGACCCAGGCTTCGAGGAGAAGAGCGTGCATGTGGCCGTGTATACCATGGAGCTCGACGGCGCGCGTGAGCTGCACCGCCACTTCCTCAAGAGCCACGACGGCGCGGTCATCGAGCTCTTCGGTGAGATTGGGGTGGGAACCGGTGGCGCCTGGCTGCACGGAGCACACAGCGCAACGTCCCTCGCGCTGCTCTACAACATCATCCAGGACCAGCAGAGCCACGCGCAGGCAAGTGAGGCATCGGCCGAGCACTTGACGCAGCTCCTGGACGCGTTGTAGTCCCACAGAAGAGCCTTGGTATTCGCGCGCGAGAAGCCTAACAGGTTACCTACGAACCAGTCATCAGCCATCAGTCATCCATCAGCACTATCAATGGATACAGCGAGATACCGAGGAAATGTAGCCATGTTGCGAAGAGCTCCATCCATTCATCCAGGTATACACGTAGTATACACGCATGCAGGTTAGTTGCTCACGAGCAGCACTTCCTGGAGGCAGATGTCGAGCAGGTAGGCCGTGAGCCCCCAGATGACGTGCGGGCCGCCCGTGAAGACCGGTGTGGCGTTGCTGCGGCGAATCCAGTTGCTCGGGTCGCTCAGGTCGCGCAGCGAGACCGTGAAGAGTGAGTCGACCTCGGCCTCGTTGATCACAACTGACTGGTCGCTCATCTCGCCGATGAAGCCCACGACGGGCGTCACGGCGATGCCCGTAATCGACGTGACGCTCGACCAGTCGCAGCGCAGCACACCAAGCACCTGCACAACTTCGGGCGCAAGCCCGACCTCTTCGTTCATCTCACGCAAACATGTGGCTTCGATGCACGAGTCGTTCGCGTCCACCATGCCGCCGGGGAAGCACACCTCGCCCTTGTGCTTGCCCACCGTGAGCGACCGCACCGTGAAGAGCACAGACGGCTCGCCCTCGAACATGCAAAGCGGAATCACGACCGACGCGCGTGCCGTGTACGCCTTGGTGATCTGGCGCGGCAGGCGACTGAGCCGCTTGCGGATGCGCTCGAGGTGTCGCGGCGCAAATGCCTGCGCGAACGGCGTGATCGTCTTTGCATGCTTCTCCAGCGAGAAGTCTAACGTAACAAGCGGTTTACCGCAGAAGTAAACGAGTGAATGAGACTCATACACACAGACAAGATGAGGTAGGTGGTATACATGTTCGCTGTACCTTGGTAGGGCTGGAGCACGCTCTTGAGCTCGTCGAGCTTGCCTTCGTTCAGCAGCTCTGCACATAGGCGCAGCGTGTATTCTCTGCACACACAGTCACACCACAGGCAGAAACAAATGAGCACTGACACATAACCAGCGCCAGCAACCATTCGCTAAACAGTATTTCCTACCTGTCCTGGTACGCGGCAGCGAGCGCAGGCGCCGTGTAGTTGTCCACGAGGAAGGTGGCGTCCATGCGCGGCTTGACGAACTCTTGCGCGAACGAGTGCGAGCGCAGGATGCGCTCCGCGAGCTCCTGTTGGTCGTCGCTGTCCATACGTTCACGCACAGCCGCAGCGGTGGACTCTACTGATCGCCGGTGTGCGGCTCCTCGTTCCGTGGCGTCCCGCTCTCGCTGCTGGGCCACGATGGTCGTCGCGTGCTCGCGCGCGTCCGATTCCTGTCGCACGCTCGTCGCGAAGCCGCCGCGCGCAGCATGGAGGCAGCAGCGGTGGTGGTGGTGGTAGTGCGTCAGCTGGTGGCGAGCGCAGTGCGAGACGGAGCGGCGGAGGGCGTCCATGAGGGAGCAAGTCGCGCGCGTTCAGTGGCGCTCCTACTGGTGAATTTGTGAATCTGAATCTTGCGTGGTGGTGTTGCGCTGGTTGCGCAAAAAGAAACGTGGGGCACTTGTGTACAGGGTATAGCGCGATTAGTGACCACCTGATATATAACATTTCAAAGATTATACATGTATATGGAGGCTTTGAGATGGTAGAATGAATAGAGAAGGCTGAGCCAAAAAAGGTTAGCTGTCATAACCAATAGAAACATATTTGAAAGGGTATACACTATACTCTTGCCACTAATTGCGCTATACTTTATACCGGATTTGACAGGCGAAACCTAAACTTGATCTATGTGACAGTACGCTGACGTACAATATATTTGGATGAGCCATCGAGTACCTCTGATTCCACTATTTTATATGCTAAACTAGCTGGTAAATGAGAATCGTCAGTGCACCCAATCGAGCTCTCGGAGCTCCTGCGCCAAGAACGAAGAGCTCACCTCGTGTACTGGACGATAGCGCTTTACGAGCTCAGTGGTGTGTTAATCGTATAGGGAATTCTGCTATCGAACATCGCAATGGAGCTCTTGACATCGTGGCTTTCATACAAAATGTTCATTCCATTCTTGCGTTGCGAATGACTGCTTTAAATACAAGGAGAACCCCATGGAGCTTGAGAATGTGCCTAGGTACATGCCAGCTTCAGCTTTGCAAGGAAGCTGGCTGGCTTCTATGAGTGATCGTAGTACTCTCACACTCGATTCGTGGGGGTGAGGTTGCCTGGGTAGTACGCGCCGTCGACGATCGGCCCGTTGAGCACATTGTCCGCGTGCTGGCGGCGGTTTCTCCTCGCCTTCATACACCGGTGCACCTGGACTAGGATCACGAGCAGCACCGCGAGCCCGAGCACCGCGACCGCAATCACGAGGATCGTCTCTGTGCTCGTGAGCTTGCTACCGCCGTCCCCGCTTGTACTAGCCGAGCCGTCACTGCTAGATGGACTCAGGCTCGAGCCTGAGCTCGGGTAAGCCGTGGCCGTCACCGCACCTTTGGAGCACGTCGTGCCGGGGTTGCAGTAGAACGTGACCGACTCGTTGGTCGCGTAGGAGGAGTAGAACTGCTTGAGGAACGTGTCGCCAATGATCCACGTGTTGCCGAGCGAGCCGGCGTTGCCCGTGGGCTGGAGCTCGACGATGTTGTAGCTCGTCTGCGAGACCGGGAGCACGTAGTCCGCACCTTCGAGGTAGAACGTGTACGTCTCAAACGTGAACGCGAGCCGCGGGAGCTTGACGCTCTTGGGACAGACGTAGTACGAGCTCGACGAGCTACTCGAGCTACTCGAGCTCGAGCTCGTCGGGATGAAGCAGCCCTTCGGCACCAGGTACGTGGACGCGAACGAGTTGAAGAGCGTATTGGGCATCGTGAGCAGCGACGTGCCCGTGTCCACAATACTCCGGCAGCCGCTGTTCGTGCTCGAGCCTGATGTCGTCGTTGACGAGCTGCTGCACGGGATGACGGCCGTGTCGTTGCCGACCTGGAAGGCCGTCATGGCGATCGTCCAGTGGGCCTTCTCCTTGAGCGGGATCGTGTAACCCGTGAGGTTGTTCTTGGCGATGAGCGCGTCGTCCACGGCATTGAGCAGCAGGAACGAGCCTTCCGAGTACGCATCGTCGGTCAGATAGATCGAGAAGCTCGTGAGGTAGTCAATGAACTGGCCACCTGGTGTCGGGATCACCGCGAGCGCCTGGTAGCCGAGTCCAAGCAGCCCCTGCGAACCACCTGGTAGTAAATTGGTCGACGAGCTCGGCATCACGTTGGTGCCCTGAGCGATGCCCACAACGTACTTGTTCACGGTCACGTCGCCGATCTTGACGCCCGCGTACGCGCCCTGGATGCACACGTCGCCCGATCCGTACGAAATGACGGTCGCCTTGGCTGGGCACGTGGAGCTGCAGCTCGTGTTCGACAGGTACGCGCAGGAGATCCAGAGGTCGGACGAGCCCGTATCCACAAGCACGACGAAGGTCGTGCCGTCGATCGCGATCTCGGCAAAGTAGATCACGCTGTTGTAGTTGGTGAGCACCACGTCGTTGCTGCCGCTGCTGTTGCTCGTGGCCTCCTGGGAGAGCTTGCGGTCACCATTCGTAGTGGTAGCGCCATTGCCTCCGCTCTTGAAGTCCACCACGCGCTGGCGCGACAGCGGGATCTTCGTGCCCGACGTCAAGACGCCCGCGGCGATGCCAGTGCTACCAGAAGAAGACGACAACGACGAGTTGGCGCTCATGCTGGTGTCTGGGAAGATTTACAACTGGCGAACGTGGCGAGACCAGTAGTGGGAATGGCTTGGGCCGGATAGCGAATGCGCGTTCGGTGTCACACGCCTGCAAGAAGAGAGCTCCAAAGTTCTCCTCGTTTAGTGCAGCAGCGTACCACAAAGAGACACGTGATTACGCAGCGTACCCAGTAATACTGGAACACGAGCGAATGGAGGCCGCTTTGCGATATGAATATGACCGGTCGCGTGGTGATGCTGGAAGGTGAACGGCGAGCGTGTGTGTATATGAGTCCTTGCAGCAGATGCAGAATGGAGGAGTGGAAGAAATATCAAGCAGAAGGAGCGCACGAAGGAGCGCCTCTTTTTGGATGTTGTGCGCTTGTTCAGGCGATTGTACCAGCGCGTTGTATGGCGCTTCTCTATTGCTTACGTCCGTTGCTGGAAGCGCGCGTGCCAAACGCATCGCTAATGTAGACAGAAAACAAGCATACTTCGATAAAATAGAAGCTTGATTTCAGTATGACGCTTTCAACGAGCAAGTTGAAGGCAAAGAGTGCTTTTTGAGCGACAACCCAGACGGTGGCGAGTTAGTACCTTCTTCTTTTGGGTGTTTTGTGGCACAATAGCTGCTCATTTACAAATTGTGGCACTAGTGTCAACAATTGAATTGGCTGGCTGTGGGGAAGGAAACAAAGGGGGGAGCGAGCCAAACGAGGCAATCCGCGGCCACTCCATCAGCAGACAGAGAGAAGAGAGAGAGCATGGCGGCGTACAACACTCCGCACGTGGACGTGAACGGCAACGGCTGGGGCCCAACGGCACTGCCAGAGCAGTTTCTGAACGTGCCGTACGCACCGTTCAACAAGGGCGACAAGCTCGGCAAGGCCGCCGACTTTGTGTCCAACTACGCGCCACGCAATGCGCGCTACACGCGCGACCCATCGGGCGTGAACGCCGAGTTCCAGTACAAGCACGACGCCGTGGAGGACGCGACGTTCCAGCTCGTGGACACGGCCAAGGGCACCAAGCCCAAGGGTAACAACGACCGCTTGCGCCCGACGTGGAACCAGCAGCGCTTCGGCGGCCGCGGAGGCTCGTTCGCCGCGCGCCGCTTCGGTCCTGGCGCCGCCGCGCCGGACGCGAACGCCCCAGGCGGCTCGTCTGCGCAGCTGCGCATGAAGGGCCAGCAGAAGCAGAACAAGCGCTGGGACCGTCTGAGCAACGCGCGCCGTATGTTCACGGGCCGCCGCCGCGACGAGCAGAAGGTCGACCGCATGGCGACCGTCAAGGTCGAGGCGAGCTGGTCGATCCTCGAGCAGTTCGAGCTGCAGCAGCTGACAAAGCTGCAGGCCAACATCCCGAACGTCGAGGACATCAAGTGGTGCGGTTCGCTGAACGAGTACGATAACGCGTTCGACCGCATCACGAGCAAGTCGAACCTGCGCGTGCAGCGCTACGACGACCGCGACTTCTACTACGTCACGACGACGGACGACCCGGTGATCGAGGAGCTGGCGACCAAGGGCGAGGCGAACGTGTTCGCGACCGACGCGATCCTGGCGCACCTCATGGCGAGCTCGCGCTCGGTCTTCCCGTGGGACATTGTCGTGCAGCGCGTGAACAACATGGTGTTCTTCGACAAGCGCGACCAGTCGACGTTCGACCTCGTGTCCGTGAACGAGAACGCGAGCGATCCGCCAGCCTCGGACGACGCGGACTCGATCAACCACCCAGACCGCCTGAGCCTCGAGGCCACGATGATCAACCAGAACCTGTCGCAGCAGATGATGAAGGCGACGGCGAACAAGAAGGACTTTGCCGAGCCGAACCCGTTCGCGAGCGACGACTCGACGCCAGCCACGTACGCGTACCGCTACCGCAAGTTCGAGCTCGGCAACGGCCTCAACCTCGTCACGCGCTGCGAGGTGCACGGCATCTCGCACAAGAAGGAGGCGGACCAGTACGTCGCGGCGTTCGCGCTCAACGAGTACGACCCGAAGCTCGCCGGCAGCATCGAGTGGCGCAAGAAGATTGACTCCCAGGTACGCATTTTGTGCTTGTGCTTGCATTTGGTTGATGATATGTGGTGGGGAGTGCGTGCAAGTATTGCATTGTTGCATTGGTGTTGTGTTGTGTGTTGGACTCGATGAATGCCCTTTTCATTTTATGATATACGCTATTCCTACACTCTTGGTGAGGAGAAATGATGTCAAGGAGAGTTCGCTTGCGTGCATGTGTGTGCTTGTTGTTCTTGTGCCCGGTGATGTTGTGCTCTGCACATATACGCTATTCGGATTTTCTCGTGTCTATCACGGGTAATGAGGATATCTCTTGATGCTGAGGGATTTCATGATTGCTTGTTGTGCTTGTTTGCGGGCTCCCGCCCCATTTCCACAAAACAACCTTGTCGTGCAACAACAACCTCACTAATTTCCTTTTCTGTTTCAAATCACAGCGCGGTGCGATTCTCGCGAACGAGCTCAAGAACAACTCGTGCAAGCTTGCGCGCTGGACGGCGCAGGCGCTGCTGGGCGGCATCGACGAGATGAAGATCGGCTACGTGTCGCGCGTGAACACCAAGGACCCGTACTCGCACGTGGTGCTCGGCACGCAGTCGTACAACCCGCACACGTTCGCGAACCAGATCGCGCTCAACCAGAACAACATGTGGGGCGTGATCAAGATGCTCGCGGAGCTCATGCTCGAGCAGCCCGAGGGCAAGTACGTGCTCATGAAGGACCCGAACAAGCCGGTTGTGCGCCTCTACTCGGTGCCGCAGGACACCTTCGACGAGGACGACGACGAGGAGAACGACGCGTAAGATGCTGGTTAATACAGACCTCATTCATGTTGGTGTTGCATGCTGTCTTTCCAATCGGTCCGAATCGGTTAATCCAGTCGGTGCAGGTTACAGGCAAATCGGTTTGAATCGGCTCGGTCAGAGGGGTAATGTTAAAGCACGAAAAGTTTTTGTCCAATTTGCAAATATCAGATATTTATAATTCAAAGGAACAGCGTTTCGGAAAATGAATATCCGATATATTGCTGACTTCTCTTAAGCACGAGTACTTTATACTATTTTTGCTGTGCTATTCCAAAAACTAAAGTTCTCTACTATCTTAAATCAGCATCCATTCTGATCGGTTCCGACCATCATTCTGCGTGGCACAACCTGAATACTTTAGTTGCACGACCAACATCCAACATTGAACGACAGGGATTTTAATCGCGCAAGTTTTAGAGCGACATAACAACTCACTTATATTTGAGATAACCAGGTGGTGGTCCAGCCGTGGTTCCAATAGATTCTCACCCACGCTGAAGCCAAACAGACGAGATCAACAATGACGCTAGCGCCGCCATTGACCTCGGCAGGGCGCGCGCCTCCTTCCGCGCGTGCTGTTGCTGGTGCGTGCGAGGGAGTGCGCCAGTTTGCATAAGTGCTGGTTATGTGCTTTGGCAACTCAAGGAATGCAGGCTTGTGGTACTGATGTATATGTATCTTGTGTATAATATAGAGATGCAGACGACAAGATGCAGAAGTAGACACGCGGTATGCGCTAGCTTGCTGTTCGCCTTCTAGAGCCTCGTCGGGCGTGAACGTTCCTGGTGGTCAGACACATTTGCTGTTGCATGTTGGAGCTGGGTCTACTATGAGTCCAAGATTGACGCGCTGGTGGTAAGAAGCGATCATACTCTCTAAGCTGTGCATTCTCCTTTCATATCGCGCTCACGATTGTTCGCAAAGATTCTGCGTTGGAGCCTCTGGACCGCAAGGACTGTGCCAAGTTAGTTCCAGTCAGTTTGCCGTAGCCGCGAACGTTGTCAAGCACTGGAGTCCTCATTGAGTAAAAACCTTGTTGTAGAAAGACTTTTATCACGGCGACGAGTGATTTAAACTTACAATACTTTGTTTCGTCATCTTCTGTGCGAAATCCACAGGCGCGGTATTTGCGTGTACCAGACGAATCACACAGTTGATGGAGGGGTTGGCGACTATTTCCCCCTTTTTTCGCTTGCCAACCGTAGTGTGTGAAGACGCTCCTTGCTTAGCACCTTGTGAGCTTGCGTTAAACTTTGTATGAGTGGCGTCGAGGATAACATTGTTGTTCTGAAAGGAATGTAAATTCTGTGTTTGATGCTTCGCGGTTAACATTGTTGTTTGAGCTTGTATCGTTTAATGCAGTGAATACAATGCGTGCTTTGCGACCAACTTTCCTAAGTGTACTACTGTTCGGTTATGTTTAGACTGTTGACTTCCACTGCCTCGTCTCCAATGTAGATGAGGCGGACTAGAGCGTGGTGTTCCCGATTAAACGCGGCGACGAGCGTTTGCGACAGGTTCGCACGTGGCTCTAACGTTGGCTCCCAGTCAACGAGGAAGCACGTCTTGCCGTCGATGCGCACGCGATCCAGAACCTTTCGGACAGCGTGTGTCAACTCGCCTTTCGGATCGTCTTCACTGCTTGATTCGTCTTCGGCATCCGCGCTGCACTCTGTGTCCGTCGGCCTTGGCGAGAGCCACTCTCGGACGTCGTCCAGTTCGATGTGCCGCTTCACCATCTCAGCGAGGGCTGAAAAGACGACTATAAGCGCCTCAGGAAGATGGTCGCGTGTCTCGACTGTCTGCACCATGGTAAGTCGAAAATGGCGCATGGCTTCGTCCGTGATGCGAACGTTGCGCGTTTTTGCGGGCTCGATGCACAGGGGCTTGAACTCTCTCTTCGAGCTGGTTGGATTCACCAGCATGGCGGTTATGGGTTTGTGTCTTCGGCGCAAAAACGAAAGTGTTGTGTTGTGTACTGTGTGCGATATGCAGGAGCAAGCGGCAAACGAATGGCTAAGGGAGAACAACATGAAGATGTATATAAAACGTATTTACTCTGGTGTTGCTAACTCGAGGATATTCTGAGTGAATGCAGGCGCAGGGTTGATGAGCTGACCCGCTAACATCAGCTGTTGATAGCGAAGAATCTTGCTGTTGAGTTCTCCTGCTTTGTGCAGGCGTCGCATGTGCTTCAGCACCGAACTGCTATCAATCGAAGAGATACCGCGAGCGACAAGGAAAAACTGTAGGTTCTTCTCCACCGCAGATCCAACCGCGTGGACTTCGTCGCGATAGGAACTCGCACGTTCATTGAACGCAAAGCCAGTATCGAGGAAGAGCTTCATGAACGCGACCAGCATCTTCGCGTCCGACTTCTTCTGCTTAGCATCTTGGGTGCTCCAAATCCGAGACTCCTCTGCGTACCAAGCGAACCACACAGCCTTGAGGTGCATAACTGCTACTGTCTTTCTCCGCTTGACAGGTTGGCTAATATCCGTGTTGTCTTGCTGGTTTTGCTGAGTAGTGTCTTGTAGGGGCCGCTTGGTTAAGATCGCTTCCATGGCGTTCATCCTTTTGTCGAGGCGCTTATTCAGCTCCAG
>JAASGT010000816.1:0-15535 GCA_023334315.1 Globisporangium alternatum
CTCTCTCGCACACGCTCTCACACATGCGCTCTGTGTCGAATGGCTCTCTCTACTATGCAGTGCTGCATGAAAAGAAGCCTATGACCCGACTTCGTCTTTCGTTGTTTACATGAAGGCGGCGGCGATGGCGACCGCAGCGGCAGCGCTGGCGGCCACGGTGACCTTGGAGGAGGCCGAGGTCGTTGGCGCCGGCGTGGTCACGGTCGTGGACGACGCGGACGAGCCCGAGGACGCGGTCGAAGACGACGTGGACGGGGCCTTAGTGGTCGAGCTCGGGGCCGTCGTGGTCACGGTCACAGTGGCCGACTTGCTGCCGCTCGAGCTGCTGGCGCTCGAGCCCGAGGACGTCGAGGTGCCGCAGCCCTTGGCGATTGGGTTGAGCAGATCGGTCTCGAGCTGGATGCCAAGCACGGTGCAGTCGCCCAGGTTGAGGTTCTTAACGGCCGTGAGCACGGTCTGGCACGCCTTGGAGGCGCAGACCTTGGTGAGCGTCTCGCCAGTCGGGGTCGACGGCGCCGTGAACGAGAAGCCCGAGTCCGACGTACAGGTCGCGACGTTCGAGTCAGTGATCAGCGGCGCGATCTTGGTGAGGTCGCAGTCCGCGGCGCTGGCGACGGCGAGCGTGGCGGCGAGGGCGAGGAGCGAGAACTTCATCGTGCTTGAGGAGGTGAAGGTGGGGAACTGACCTGTGCGAGGTGCGGTAGATTGGGGAATGATCTGGTGAGCGACGCAGGCATGCAGGCCTTGATGAAAACAAGTCGGTTCCGAAAAGCGAAGGTCGGCGTGCATTTCGGATCTGCTGCGTTGAAGCAATAACGCCTCGCGTGCATTCGCGCTCTTCCATCTGGAGACGCTTGCATCACCCCACTCTGGCCGATCTTTCTCGTGTCACAGAGGCGATCCCGATTTCTGCCAAACATAATATTTGTTTATAGTATGTAATGGAAAGCGATTTTGGGCGTTACAACGTACTGAAGTAAATAATACACTTCTCGAAATGGAGAAAACAATGCTATCAGATGTGACAGTCTTGCAATGAACCAACGTGAGGATTTAGGATCGCAAAAGCACCTCGAGTGCTTTCGGGGGATGATGGGACGGAGTGACACACGCATGCATGCGGCAGACGTTGAAGCTTTGGCTCCTAGTTGCGTATAGATTTTGATATGGTGCCCAAGCTACTGCAGCCCCAATTCACTTCGTTCCTCCGTGAGACACAAAAAAGTGGCGAGAGAATAATTCCAAGTCTTCTCAACACATTTGGCGCCGCGCCTTTGAAGAATTCCCGTGACTTCATGAGTTGCATCATAGCTTTCGTCGATCAGGCTATCAGTATTTAGCCCAAAGTTCAGCACGAGCGCCCATGAATTAATTAATGTTCAGTTTCTCTGTCAATCGCAAGATGTGTATGGATTTGCACTTTGGATTTGCGCTTTGGATTTGCGATGTTAATGAACATAGTCATTCCAATATTGTCGGTACTGAGACCAAAATGTCGAGCGAGCCATGGCGGCGGAAAGCTTTTTCCTCACTCATCATTGCGGTGTCAACTCAGCAGCCATATGATAGCTCTTGATGCCTTTCATATCTTGCAGTTCGGCATTTCGATGGCCGTCTGACTGGCTACGCATTGGTCTTGTTGGATCTTGCACTCACCTGCGCGAGACGAAAGCGTCGTCGTCAGGATATACATCAAAGTCGCGAAAGCGTTATCACTGAAATGCGTCATGCACCGACTTCGGAGAACGACTCGAAGCGTGGCGTTTGGCGACATGGCCAGCTTCCTGCTGGACACGGACGTCGAACCCATGCAGGTGTACGTGAACGAGGCGAGTGCCAGCAGCTCCATCCCTCTACTATTCACACCGCTTCACAGGCGCAGGGCTTGCACGCCACGATCTCGTCCATGGCGTCCCCGGCCGTGTCCACCACGGCATCGTCGTCCACATCACCATTTACAGACTCACGCGGCCGCAAGCTCTTTCACAACTACTCAGTGCTGCTCGACTGCGTTCCCGGTGCTCTGGAGCTCTACACCATGGCGCTGGAGCTGCACGTGAACGTGGAGCGCAAGAGCAATGACGCCAGCGGGGCTCGTCACCACACTGCAAGGCTACGTCTACTGCCTGTTTCTCGAGTCGAAAGACCAGTTCATCGTGGACGGAGATCGTTGAGAAGGCGTCTGAGCCATCACGCTGTACGCCAAGACGGGCGTGAGCGACCTCGAGTGCCAGCTCATCGAGAAGATCGGCTGGCACTGCATGCCAAAGGCCATTTGAAGTGCATCGTAGCCCTGATTTTAGCTGGAGCGTCACGTATTTCGACAGTTTCGGTTCTCGCCATTTCAGAAGTAAAACACAAAACAACCGGATGAGAATGGCAGCGACGATGGCCACGCGCGACGGCTGCGAGCGGTGCATGCGGAGACCCCAGTGAGCTCCACAGGAGACGGGACAGTATTGTCGATCACTCTCCACACTAGCTTCGACACTCGAGTCGTCATGGCAAAGCGCCGATCGCCGTACGAGATCGAGTCATTGAGTCCCAGTATCCGCGTGGCGGGCGATGCGCTCGCAAAGCAGACGCACAAGAAGAAGAAGAAGAGCAGCAGCACTACAGAACCTGACAGCATTAGCATTAGCAGCAGCAGTAGCTTTAACAGTGAACGTGGTGACAATCAGGAGAAGCAAAGGGCCGCTGGCGCTGGACTCGCGCTGGTGACGGACGCCGAGCGCGACGTGATGAACGCCGTGGACGCAAAGCTCGCAGCGCTCGCATCCAGTGGCAGTCACTCTACGAGTCTCAAACGCAAGCAACAAGTGGCGATTGACGCCGGTCGTGCTCATGAGAAGAGCTCTTCGCCTGCGACACAGCAGCAGGTTCGTGGTGTCACCGCCTGATGTATATCAATCAATCTTGCTGCTGAACATCTCGTGTGATACGATTGGTTTGTGGTTTATTAGATGAGCATTGAGACCCTGGAGCAGAAGAAGATGCTGCTGCCGTACTTGGAGAAGATCGAGTACATCAACTACCAGCTCCAGTGCGTTTGCTACCTTCACACTGCTGTTTTTGCCAACCAAGGTCACGCTATACTAATTGTACGAGGTGGCTGTCAACATCTTTGGGATGTGCTTGTTAGAATGCGAGGTCTACTGCCAGATACACACGCAACAAAACGCCAGCAGGAAGACAACTCTTCACAGTCAGATCCAGCACTTGCGCCTCGCCAGTCCGTGATCCCAGACAAGAAACTAGCTCCTTCCGCTGGCGTGAAAGCGCTCATAAAGCCCAGTAGCATTCACACGTCATCATCATCACAGCGCACCAGTGGCGATCAGCACGTGGTAACGCGTAACCAAGAGACATCAGCGCTGGAAGAGGCAGGAAACAGCAGTCCTCAGCAGCGCGTGAAAGCGCTCTCGCCCGAGCTGCTTCGCGCACGGTACCCGCGGCTCTTTGAGACGATCGAGGAGCCCGCGAGGCTCGTGCCGAGGACTCGCCCCATCACGTGGCTGCTCAAGCTCATCGAAGACATCTACGACGCGCTCGCTGGCACTCTGCTGCCGTCACCTTCAGTGGCTATGAGGACCAAAGACACCTCGTCCGAGTCGCCACGGCCCGAGTCAATGACGACAAACGTACCCATAGCTAGAAGAGTCCATGGCGTCTCGCCTGGGAAGCTCGCGCTCCCGCTGTTCACGCGTCGGTACCTGCAGCACACGCTCGGCCTCCCGGCGCTCGCGGACCAGGACTCGTTCGACCTGCTTTTGAACATCGAGGCCACGAACGAGCAGCTGCCGCAAGTCGCGCTCTTTAGCAACTTTCTGCGCGAGCTCTTTGACAGCGACGCACTGCTGTTCTTCCTGGCGCTGCGATCAATTGCGCAGAGAGAGCTCGAGCTGCAGCTGAGCTCCAAGGAGAAGCTCGCGCGCACGTCCAGTGGCAAGAAGTACCTCCGAGGGGACCTCGTGGAGGTCGTGCCGCACAAACTCACCCCCGACGGTACGAAGCAAGTGCTGCTCTTCGTGAATGGTTGCGAGGCTGTGTTGCGCAGGCTCTTCACGTGGTCGTTCGAGCTGCGACTCAGTCAGAGCGAGCGAGCGGTTGCCTCGAAGTTCCCGACGCCGTTCGTGCTCGCGCAGTACATGGCAAAGGAGAAACTGCGACCATTGTTCAGCAACAGCGGCGAGAGTACTGGTGATAATCTTGATGATCAAGCAGTGGCGGCCATCGAGGATTTCTTCACGTACATGGTTGACACTTTTCGAGACGTGAGCGAGGACATTGTCGCCCAGTTCAAGTACAACGACGACGGTAACGTACTGATGCGTCATACTGCTACGCTGAGTGGTGGTGCATGGTTCGTAGGAGCTCTTAATGAGAGGCTCACTGTTGTCTTGCTGGCAGCTCAGGTGAATCGCTGACCAACTTGATTCGCCTGCGCGACACAATCTCGTGCGACTCCAAGATCGACAAGATGCTCGTGACCTACAGCGAGCAGGAGCGTGTGGTGCGCAACCTCAAGATTGAGCTCATGAAGATGGAGCGCGCGAACGGGGACAACAAGTTCCGCACGCAGCTCTGTCTGCTGCAGAACCGCATCCGCCTGCACGAGCAGGAGTTGCAGCACATCCAGAGCGAGGTCAGCGCCACCGAGGCGCGCGTGAACGACGTGTGGCGCAAAGTGGTGCAGCCGCACGCGTCCAAGCGCACGAAGCTGACGACGAACAGCTCGCCCAAACGTTCATCTGTATTGTCATCATTAACGAGTGAGCTCACGTCTGTACTGGGCCGGTTCGAGTTCTACGTCGCCCGCTTGCAAAGGAAGCACGACATTGAAGTGAAGGCGTCGGCGATGCTCGCCAAGCCGTGGAAGCAGCAAATGGAAGAGCTCGAGCTACGCATGGTGATCCGCATCCAGCGCGCGTATCGCTCCCGAAAGCGCGCTCGGGAGACGAAAGCCCAGGCGCTCGAGAAGCTTCGTGATCAAGTACGCGAGCGCGACCTCAAGGTCAAGAACAAGCAGATGGATCGCAAGCGACTACAGGCGCTCCAGGAAAAGGATTTGCAGAAGCATCAGGCTCGCCTGCAGGCCAAGAAAGCTGAAGAAGAGCTCGCGAAGCAGGAGCTCGTCGCCAAACAGAACGCGCTCATCAAGAAGTTACGAGACGAAGAGATCGCACAGCGGGCACTCAAGCGCAACCGCGAGCTCCAGGCGCACTCGTTCACGCAATGGACGAGCTTTGTGACCCGCCGACGCAAGCAATGGCAGGCCAACAAGCTCTTTCTCAAGTTCAAGATGGTCAAGTGGAAAGCCCACTTCGCGACTTTCAAAGCGCGTGAGAATGCGGCAATCCGCATCCAGCGACTCGTGCGAGCACAGCAGAGGCGAACGCAGTTCCGATGCATGCTCAACATGCGCATTAAACGCAGTCGAATCGCGAAGAAGTACCTGGGGAAAGTGCACCAGCGGCGGCTCAACATGCTCTTCACCCACTGGTGCAGCTTCACGCACTACAATCAGAACCTCAAGGCGAACTTCCAGGCCACGCTTCAGAAGCGAACGGGGTACTGGTTCCAGCAATGGGTGCATTTCACGTCTTACTGGAAACTGAGGACAATAGAGGCGGCCTCGCTCATCCAGCGAGTGTACCGCGGTCGCATCGCGCGCCAAGTGGTTCGCTACCAGCGGAGAAGACACGAGCGCGCACTAACGATCCAGCGCGTCTACCGTGGCTACAAGAGCCGCATTGTTGTGAAGCTGCTGAGGCAGATGCGAGCCCAGCAACACGGCCGCTGTGCGGTTCTCCTACGGCGCATCCAGCTTCGTGAGGTGCACTTGTGCTTCTGCCGACTACGGCTGCATGGCGACTGGGAGCTCGCGATCAAACGAATGGCCACGAATCGCCGCATTGCAAATCAGCACCGCGTACTCCGTGGCTGGACCCAGCGTGTGCTTCACCAGCGAGCCAAGCGTGCGGCGTTCCTACGTAAACAGTACGGGAGCGCGATACTGATCCAGCGCAACTACCGTCGCCACCGCTGTCAGACACTCTTCCGCGACTCCATTAGGCTCCACCGCGCCTCCATCGTGATTCAGCGGATCGTGCGCGGATTCCAAGGTCGCGAGCGAGCCAAGAAACGTCGATGGGAAAAGAACGCAGCGATCGCACTGCAGAGCGCGTGGCGCAAGCGCCGCGCAACGAAGCTCGCGGCGGTGATCCGCACGGAGAAGATCCTGCTCGGCGCGTTCAAAGGCGACTACTCGGTCACGAAGCGCGCAATCGCCTCGGGGTTCTGGTACGTTGCGGATCAGGAAGGTAATGGGATTCTGCACAT
This sequence comes from Globisporangium alternatum, assembly GCA_023334315.1. Taxonomy (NCBI): domain Eukaryota; phylum Oomycota; class Peronosporomycetes; order Pythiales; family Pythiaceae; genus Globisporangium; species Globisporangium alternatum. The sequence continues at coordinate 6,343 of JAASGT010000816.1, forward strand.
GGCGGCCGCCGCGAGCCACAAGCGGCTCATCAAGCTCTGTCTGCGCAACAATTTTGACATCAATGCTGTGAATCGGCGTGGCCAGACTCCGCTGCACTTGCTGCTCGCGAATCTTCCGCCATACACTGCCAAAGCTACTGATGGCGAGCGATTCGTCAGTGAGGACAAGCATAGTCTTCACCACGAACGTGCCAACAAGGTCGCCCTCGCCGCCTATATGATCGATCATGGTGCGTGGCACGAAGCAGCCGATGAAGACGGCATCACACCTCTGCTGCTATGCTCAGTCCTGGGCCAAGCTGACGCAGTCGAGATGCTGCTGGAGCGCGAGGCAAACACGGACGCACGTTCTTCCAGTGGGATGCTCAACGCGGCGCAGCTCGCGACTGAGGGCAACCACTGGCACACGTTACAGGCGCTGCTCGCGTCACGAGGCTTTGATTACGACGAGAACGCGAAGGACACTGTGCGTCTGCTGCATGCGTGCGCCGGTCGTGGTCTCATCGACTGTCTCCGGGTCCTCATCACCCACATCCAGCAGCGCTTTGACACGTTTCCCGAGCATGTGCTGGACACTGCTGATGACGAAGGGTATACGCCGCTGATCTACGCCCTCACCAACGGGTTTGTTGACATTGTTCAGTGTCTGCTGGAGAATGACGCCGCGCCGGACGTGAAGGACTACTTTGGCCGCTCGCCGCTGCACTTTGCAGTCACGTACAGTGATCCAGTGGTGTGTGAAGCGATGGTCAAGTTACTCACGCTGTACGAGGCCGACGTGAACGTCAAGGACAATGACGGCGACGCGCCATTGCACGTGTGTTCGGACTGCGATGACCGCCTCGCGTGTACGTCGCTGCTGCTCGCACATGGCGCACTGATCTGCTCGAACGCGCTCGGGAACCACGCGACGCACATTGCTGCGAGGCACGGCGCCGTCGCGACACTCAAGCTACTCGTGCAATACGGTGGAGACATGAATCTAAAGAACTACGACGGGAAGACGCCATTAGGCATGGCGCGCATGCATGACCAGAAGGCTGTGGTGCAGTACATCGCACACTACTTTGCCCAGGAGGCACTGGAAGAGACAGAAGCAGCTGATGAAGCAGGAGAAGACAACCAGAGCCAAGAGGAAGTGCTCCTCGAGCAAGCAGACGACAAGGACGAGGCGGGGCTGATTGACAATGACGCCATTCAAGACACCGAGGACAGCGATGTGGAGCTATCGAACCAGCAGCGTCCGACCGAGATGACCCCTGCAGACTGGCAGGACGTTTTGGCGAGAAGCTACTGGATGGGGCAGCTCGCCGAGTGGACGCAGTACATTGACACGACGACCGACGTGCCCTTCTACTGCTGTGAGGTTGCGAATCCGGATGAGCCGCCGGTGTGCACATGGGACCCACCGCCCGAGTTTGAGGCCTCGCTGGGCGAAGAGTGGGATATCGTGCGCGCCACAAACCGAGGCGATTCAATGCGCAAGCTGAGCACGACCAGCAGCAGTGGCGAGCTATCCCCAGGCAGGACTTTAGGTTCTTCGCCCCAGTATTTCTACCACAGCAAGATGACCGATGAAGTGCGCATCAGCGTGCCGCCCATCAACTACGCGCTGCTACAGGACGTTGTGCAGAACTCGAAGCGACAGAAGCTACTGCGCGCCAAGATTCACAAGGTTGCAGCCTCGGACTCGAGCGCCTCGGTCATGGAGTATCTCCGGTTCTTCCACGCCTTTGAGGAGGAAAGTACGCAAACACGCATCGAAATTCGTGCTGCTATCACGATCCAGCGCCACTACCGCGCCAAGCGCACCAGACAGCGACTCAAGACGCTTTTGTACGAGAACCGGAGCGCGCTCAACCTGCAGCGCGCGTTCCGCGGCCGCAAGGCGCGTCGCCTCACTGCTCTCAAGCGCCAGGAGCACGTCGAGGTGACCAAGATCCAGGCAACGTGGCGCGGGTTCACGACTCGCAAGCAGGAGAAAGTGGTTCTTCACGGTCAGCGAGTGGCCCACCGACACAGGCGCCTCGCGGCGCTCAAGATCCAGCGAGTCTTTCGTGGATGGACGGGGCGCAAGGCCTGGTACCGTGAGAAGGTCGTGACGAAACTTGGACCTCGGGGGTACTTTGCCTGGGAGCAGCTCCGTCAGCGAGCCACTGTCGTGCGCTCGTTCAAGGTCTGGGACGAACTCAACGCCAAGCAGGACTTCCCGGGTGTGCTCTTCTACTGCAACCAGGTGACGCGCGCGTGCAGCTGGGAGAAGCCGAAGGAGTGGGTGATGCAGGACCGCATCGACTTTGAAGAGCGCTGCCAGCTGTTCGCCTGGGGCTACACGCAGCAGATGAAGCTCGCGGCCGTGAGACTGCAGCGACTCTGGCGTGCAAGACTGGCGCGCATCTCGTTCCAGCTGATCCTCAAGGCCGTGAGGCTCATGCAGACGTGCGAGCAGGAGTACTTGGAAGAGCCGACGAACCTCGTCAAGATGGGCAACTACGTGCTGTACCTGCACACGATCACGCACGACTACGAGCGCGCGCGGCCACTGTATGGGAGGCTCATGCGCATGATGGCGCAGCGTGGACCGGACGTGCCGTTCATTTTGCTCTCGTACGGGCTCTTCCTGTACGTGACCCAGGAAGAGGACGCGACGCTCGTCGAGGAGATGATTTTGCGCGGAAAGCTCAAGGACCCGTCGTTGGTCAAGTACAAGATGGCATTCCTGGGCTTCTTCCGCCAGGCCATGGTGCAGAACCCGCTGGACGCCGAGAGCAACCTCAACTACGCCGCGTGCGTCCAGTGGCTCTACGAACAGTACGACGAGGCCACCAAGTACTATCTGCGCGCGATCGCCGCGGATCCGCATAAGAAGGGCGTCATGGAGCTTTTCCAGGAGATGCTCAACCGCAAGCGCGAGGTCGACAAGTTCAAGCTCAAGGCCAAGCCGGCAGTGAAGCCGCCGGTGATGAAACATGGTAAGACTGGCAAACAACAGGACGAGCCTGAGGACACTGACGATCGAATGGCGCAGTACGACGGCTTTGAGGTGTTCCGCCGTTGGCAAGCCAAGCAAGCCCAGGACGAGGATCTTGCGCGCCGAAGCCAATATGAAGCGGACAAGGCCGCGAGCGACAGGCTCGCCTCGGCACGTAAAATCCAGGCGCGGTACCGCCGACGACTGGCGATGCGCAGGATGAACCGCCTCAAGCTCGAGCGGCATATGGGCGCATCGATCGCCGAGCTCGCCACGCAGAAGGCTGTCTACGACAGGGTCATCGGCGCGTTTGACCTGTTGGCTGTGGACACCAGTGCGGCTAGTGTAAGTGCGCCTAGTAAGTTCAAGTTCACTTTAGGAGGCGCCAAGAAGACCGCACCACCGGCGACCACGACGCGGCCGCTGAGCGTCCCTATTGCAAAGCTCGACGCGCTCTTCCAGGGCTTGGACATTGGCCTCAGTGAGGATGAAGTGCACAGCGTGAGCATCCACTTTCGCGAGACGCACCCAAAGTTGCAGAATGTGAACGTGATGGACATTTGCACGTTTGCCGACGCGGACCCGATGCTGAAGGCCAAGGTTGCGGAGGCAAAGAGTGCCTCGAGGCAAGTGAAATAGACCATCGTGGGCAGGAAGATCACTGTTTTGCTTCGTTTCCACTGCGCGTGTGTCCCCGCGAACCTTCAAATTCAGCAGCCAGCACGACAGTATGTGGGTCTGAGTCGCACGTTGTCCTGGATATGCACACTTTGCATAGTGATCCAGTCAGTCAAATCCACACACAAATACAGTATGTCGTCACTGCTGGAAAGCCGAGCCTGAGGTTCCTATAACTCACGCACTCGAGCCTGGAATGACTCACCACAGCGCCAAGGATGCCTGTCGTAGGAAATATCGTAAAGGTGATCTTCGCTCCAAACTCAGCTAGTAGCTGGCTGTCAAACATGCGAGGATGTCCTTGGCTTGTTCTTTCCATGTGACTGTTAACCAGAGTCCCGATGGATCTCAACAGCAGGGCTGGTGATACGGAATAGGAGATCCCCATGAACTTGTGGGTTTGAGTGCATTCTCTCGTCCTCAACTGAAGTTTCCTCTTCCACCACCGACCGCAGTGGACAATACCACTGAGTCCTCTTGAACCACGAACTTGGACGTCTCCTCTTTTCTCCCTCTTCACAAATCTCGCCAATCGACAACAGCTCCACCAGTCAGTCTCCAGCAACAGCAAACAATGAAGGTCTCATTCGTCACGCTCGCCCTCGCCGTCACCAGCTCCGTGGACTGCGACTTCAGCAAGATCGCACCTCTGACAGGAGCTCGAAAGTCGCGACCTGTGCTGCTGACTCGGACCTCGTGTTCTCGTTGATGACCAAGCCAGTGGCGGTGATTCTGACCAAGTTCTGTGCGAGCTCGGTGTGCAGGAGTGTGCTGACTGCGGTCAAGGACCTCAAGCTTGGTGACTGCACGCTCATGGGCACAAAGTTCGAGAGCGGCTTGATCACATCGATCCACTGGCTGTGCCAGTGTCAGCTCCACGACTGACTATGGTACAACTTCGGAAGACGACTATGGCACACCTTCGAGTGGTAACTATGGCACGACTCCGGGAGGCGACTACAGCACAACTCCGACACCAACTCCAGCCAAGGGAGCTAAGACGCCTGCACCTGCGACCCCGACTGGTCCAACTCCAGCTCCAACTCCAGCTTCGACTGCCACCACTACCAAGATGCTTGTGCCTGCATCCGATCCGACCGACGCTGCTAGCGACTACATCACTCAAACCGCAGCACCCACGACGACCCCAGCAGCAAAGAAGTCGTCCGCGTCCTTGATTACGATGGCGACCACTGCTGTCGTCATTGCATTCGCTGCCTCGTTCTTCTGAGCTTGACGTGAGAGTGAACCCAACTGGAGCTTGCTGTGAGTGAGCTGTGGGTTAGGACGAGAAAGCGTAAGAGTACGCTTGTTCTGCATGTGATTAGACTCTGCATTTTCAATCGTAATGAAGTTCATGATGCATATCTCGATGGTGCTTGTCAGGTGTTCAGTGCACCGATTAGAATTCGCGGAACGTCGCACTGAGACCGCATCCCATTGGCTCCTCAAATGATGCGTCAAGACGACACACTGCTCTGATTAGCCGCGATAGCTCGTAAAGATGGGACCGATTGCATTGAATCCCAAGGACCATAAGAGCTCACGACACACGTTGCAATCTCAACTCACTTCCAGACAAGCGAGCTTGAAAACAGAGACTGATGCGTAGAGTGCTGGACGCACCGGTTGAGACGCGCACCTGTGTAGGAGCCGCGCTGATCCTCGTCGTGAGCCTCACGCTCGGGCTCACACTCGACGCGAACGCGAACATCCCGGAGCCGTGGAACCATGTGTCGTCGATCATCGGCTGGATCTACTTCTCGTGCTGGAGCATCGGGTTCTACCCGCAGATCCTGCTTAACCACGCGCGCCGGAGCGTCGTCGGGCTCTCGTTAGACTACGTGATGCTCAGTCTCTTTGGCTTCGTCTGCTACGCGATCTTCAACTGCGCGTTCTACTACAGCGAGAGCGTCCAGCAGCAGTATATGCGTCGTCATGACGGCCACCGAAACGCCGTGGAGGTCAACGACGTCTTCTTCTCGGTCCATGCGTCGGTCTTGGCGAGCGTCTCACTTGTCCAGAGCTACATCTACACGCGCGGTGGCCAGAGCGTGGGAGGCACCACGTCACTGCTCACTGGTAGTCTCATCGGGCTCATGGCGCTCTTTGGCGGTGCAGTGGTTGTCGCGGGCAACGATGAGAGCTCCTCGCTGCTCACGACGCTCAACTTCCTGTATTTGCTGAGTTACGTCAAGCTGGTGCTGACGCTGGGCAAGTGCATCCCGCAGATCGTGCTCAACTACCAGCGCAAGTCGACTGCCGGCTGGGCGATCTGGAACGTGTACCTTGGAATCACAGGCGGCGTGCTCTCTATTGCACAGCAAGTGCTCGACAGCGCGGCGACAGAAGACTGGAGCGCGATTACGGGCGATCCGGTCAAGTTCTTCCTCGGCTTCGTGAGCATCGCGGTGGACGTCGTGTTCCTCCTGCAGCACTACGTCTGGTACAGCAAATCTGCTGCTGCCGGCGGCAACGGCACTGCCTACCCTACTAAGACACTGTACACAGAGAAGCAGCTATTGCTCCCATGAGCTCAGCCAGCACAGCGAATCTTCAATGTGAGCCATTCGTAGGCACCTGTTTGACCCGCGATGGCGAAACCACTTTGCCCAAATTGTAGCCATCTACCCATCGCATCGGAATGCGCACAGCTGATTGGCCAGAAGTCCCTGTGACGCGCGGGAATACTTGGCTCTGATTAGTGCCATGCTGACGTAGCGAGCCAGCAGAGACATGACCAGCATCTCGGCCAGGAGTCAAGAGGCAGAGAAGGCAGAATGCACTGCCCAGCGTGCGAGCGGCTCCTGTCGTTCATTCCCCAAGCACCGAGCCAGCCACAGAACCAGCGAGTGAGTCATGAGCGCGAAGCTGTCGCCGTCGTCACCGACGTCTGTCGCGGCCGAGACCAACGTGGCGGTTGTGGCGGTGCTCTTCCTGCTCGCGGGCTTTACGCTCGGCGTGACGCTCGACGCGAACGCGCACATCCCGGAGCCGTGGAACCGCGTGTCGTCGATCTTCGGCTGGGTTAACTTTTCCTGCTGGAGCGCGAGCTTCTACCCGCAGGTACTGCTCAACCATGCGCGCCGAAGTGTCGTTGGGCTCTCGATGGACTACATCGTGCTGGGGCTGCTGGGCTTTGTGTGCTACGCGATCTTCAACTGCGCGTTCTACTACAGTGAGACCGTCCAGCAGCAGTACATGCGCAGGAACAACGGCAACCGCAACGCTGTGGAGATCAACGACGTCTTCTTCTCGATCCACGCGTCATTGCTTGTCTTGGTCTCGCTCTTCCAGAGCTTCATCTACACGCGCGGCAGCCAGAAAGTGAGCAGCGCCACGATCGCATGGACTGCTGGCACGGTAGGCATCGGTGTGGTCTTCGTCATCGGCATCCTGAGCACCAACAACGGCACTGAGAGCGAAAGTGGCTTCCCAGCGGCTTCGATCTTTACGACGCTCGACTTCCTCTACTACCTCAGCTACGTCAAGCTCGTGCTCACGCTCGTCAAGTATATCCCGCAGGTCGTGCTCAACTGCCAACTGCAGTCCACGGTCGGCTGGGCGATCTGGAACGTGTACCTGGACATCGCTGGTGGCATCTTCTCGATTGCGCAGCAGGTGCTTGACAGCGCCGCGACGAACGACTGGACGGCGATAACAGGCGACCCGGTCAAGTTCTCACTCGCAATTGTGACCATGACGATGGACGCGATCCTGATGCTGCAGCACTACGTTCTGTATCCGGAGAGCAGCCACAAGAGCGCCATAGCGCTGCAGGAGAAGCAAATGCTGCTGCCATGATGCGCTTCGCTTTGACCTGCTTTCCATCTCCCGAATTCCTTTAACTTAAATACCGGTAATCTAAAATATCAATCCATCCTTCACAGACAAAGAGAGCACGAGCTGCAAATCAGGTGCGTGACGCATGAAAATGCTACATACATTCTGCGAGGTGGAGTCGTTTGTTCTCAGGCAAACTCTGGAGCTAGATCTCGACCATCAAACGTCTTGGAGCAGTGCGTCAGATTGACTTGTGGAATGATTCACTCTTTTGCAGTTGCCCATTGGCTCTGGAATGACGCGTCAGCGGATTGAGAAGTGCTGATTGAGTAGCTCACCATCTTGCAGATTTTTTATGGAATCTTGGTCGAGTGACTTCAACGCCTTGACGAGCTAGCTTCAGATGACCACATCCAAGCTCATTTACAAAGCTTCTCTCTGCTGAGCAGACATGAGCTCGTGCCTCCGAGTGCAGATCGATGCGCGTGTGCGCATCGTCGCGAGCGCGATCCTCGTCGTGAGCCTCACGCTTGGGCTCACACTCGACGCGAACGCAAACATCCCGGAGCCGTGGAACCGCGTGTCGTCGATCATCGGCTGGATCTACTTCTCGTGCTGGAGCATCGGGTTCTACCCGCAGCTCTTCTCCAACTACTATAGGAAGAGCGTGTCAGGGCTCTCTCTAGACTCGATCATCTTGAGCTTGCTCGGCTTCGTCTGCTATGCGATCTTCAACTGCGCGTTCTTCTACAGCGAACGCGTCCAGGAGCAGTACAAGCGTCTTCACAATGGGCATCGCAACGCGGTCGAGGTCAACGACGTCTTCTTCTCGCTTAACGCGACAGTTCTCGTCGGCACACTGCTCTTCCAATGCGCCATCTATTCGCAAAACAGCGGCCAGAAGGTCAGCAAAGCGACACTCACGTTGACGGCTGCGGTCCTCGCGGCTGCGGTTCTGTTTGCAGCAGCCGTGGCACTTACCGGGGACGACGAGGTTAACAAGAGCCCCTCCTCGCTGTTCACGACGCTCAACCTGTTGTACTACCTCAGCTACGTCAAGCTCGCGCTCACGCTCGTCAAGTACATCCCGCAGGTGCTGCTCAACTACCAACGCAAGTCGACAGCTGGCTGGACGATCTGGGGTGTGTACTTTGACATGATCGGTGGCGTGCTCTCCATCGCGCAGCAGGTGCTCGACAGCGCGGCGACACACGATTGGACGGCGATCACGGGGGACCCAGTCAAGTTCTCGCTTGCGCTTGTGACGATCTTGATGGATATTGAGTTCTTCCTGCAGCACTACGTCTGGTACGCCGTCCTCCCCGAACCGGCCGTTGGTGACAACAGCACCAGCAGCAACAAGCACACTCATGTCATTGAACTCGCAGAGAAGCAGCGCTTGTTGCCGTGAGCACAATGAAGAAGTGTGCCTCTGCACGGATCCTTCCCATGTCGTTCGTGCTCGCTGGTCGACAATGCGGAATTGGTTTGATCCAAAAGTTGCCAAGTTGAAGTTTGCTTTCCGCATGCAATCGTTCGAGAGATGCCAATTTTACACGATTTTCCACTGAATTGTGTCTATTTTGTAAAATTGTGTTAAAGTGGGTCTGGATTGATACACAACATTGGTCATACAGACATACCCCCCATTATGTTACATCAAAATTGGCTCATTTTGGTATGTAGTTTCAAAGGAAAACGTATTATGAAGATATAAGAATATAAAGGTATTGTGTGAGTTTGGAATGTCAAAGCGAAAAA
>JAASGT010000817.1:0-15531 GCA_023334315.1 Globisporangium alternatum
AAACTCACACAATACCTTTATATTCTTATATCTTAATAATACGTTTTCCTTTGAAACTACATACCAAAATGAGCCAATTTTGATGTAACATAATGGGGGGTATGTCTGTATTACCAATTTTGTGCATCAATGTGAACCAACTTTGAACGCGTTTTTCAAAATCATTATACAACTCAGTGTAAAACCGTGTAAAATTGGCATCTCTCAAGCGGCGATTGATTCAAGCGATTGGGCAGACTCACTCGACCACCACCTTGCTTATCAGTGAATCAGTGGATTAAAAACATGGTATGCTGTGGCTTTTTATTTTAGTTGTGTCTTCTATCAAGTCAAGTTATCTGGACATTGCTCGCCGTGAAGAAGCATCTGGCCTAAAAGAATGCTGCTGCTGGCGGCCTCGCTCAGTAATACAGACAAGTGTGACACGAGGTATGAACTCAAAGGATCAATATTTGACGCGAAGTTCGTATGGGTACTACGGTAGGTGTGCTCGTAATATTTGTGAGCCTGTCCTGTATCCATGGCCTTGCCTGAAAGCGCATCTTCTACAAATGTTAAATGTTAAGTTTTGGTGGATCACATAAGCGCATTTTTTTAGAAAAATATATAATGAATGAGCATTGATTTGCATTTTCCAGCCTGAAGCACATCCCTGAGAACAGAGTCGGGGGCGTCTCCGCCTTGAATATTCACTACCAGTGACGAAATATATCAACATTTACTTTAGAAATGCATTTGTAATTGATACCATCATTATATTTACTATATAAAGGTTATACTAGAATAAACAATGCAGGTTTCCACGAGGAGCTCCAGTGTCCTTTCCATCCTCAAGAAGTCCTCAAGATCCCAGCCACGAGCGAGAAACTCTGCACTCTTCTTCGCCTGCAAATGCACCTGTTGCTGCATCATGTATCTGCGTCACTCAATCACTCGATTTCTCATCGTGTCGCCACATAAAAAGTCTTTCTCCGCAGCAACCAGCCAGCCATCAGCAGCCACAAGTGAAGCCACAGATCGGCCGTCCTTCCTTCCTAATCCCCCCTTCCGCAGACAGTCACCAAAGCGCCATGTCGAGCTCCATGTCGTCGCTGTCGTCACCGTCGTCGTCGTCGTTCCCGTCGCCGCACTCAGGCAGCATGGACGGCTACGAGGGCGCGGCCTCGTCCTGGCGCGCGCTCGACCTGCCGTCGTCCATGGTGCACAAGGAAGGCAAGTTCCGCAACGCGCGCGGCCAGAACCTCTCGTACATTGCGCTCTTCCCCAGCCAGTCAGAAGACGATAATACAACAGGCGACGAGAGCCAGAGTCACCACAGCAACAGCAATGAAGCACCACCGCCGCAAAGCCCCAAGGTGCGCGGCGCGGTCGTGTTCCTCCACGGCATCTTTGAGCACTCGCGCCGGTTCTTCCAGCTCTACGAGCAGCTCTGCGAAAACGGCTTCTGCGTACTGGCCTACGACCTCATCAGCCACGGCGTGAGCGACACGTGCGAGCACAAGCGACGCGGCCACGCGCGGCGCTTCCAGTACTTTGTGAACGACACGAACGACTTTGTCGCGTTCGCCAAGCGCTCGATCCTGCCCGAGATGCTCCAGCTCCAGCCCAAGAACAATAGTGACCACCCGACGCTCCCGCCCATAATCATCAGCGGCACGTCGTTTGGCTCGCTGATCGCAATACACACGGTGCTCTCGGGCAAGCACACGTTCGCCGGCATAACGCTCGCGTCCCCGATGTTCACCTTCGAGTGGACGCCAACGCTCCGCTTGCAGTCGGTGCTAGCGTCGCCCGTGTCGGCGATCGCACCCAAGCTCGCGCTTGGCTCGGCCAAGCGCTACGAGCTGCTCTGTCGCGACCAGGCGTTCGTGGACGACCTCATGAACGACCCGCTCGTGACAAAGGGCAATCTGACCGCGCGGATGTCCAGCGAGCTCATCAAGGCGTCTGTGGCGCTCCAGAGCGAATCACGGATTATGGGCAACGCTAGCAGTGATTTCGCCAAGGTGCCCGTGCTCTTCATGATGGGTGGAGCCGACCAGCTCACAAGCGTGCCGCAGACCGTCGAGTTCTTCGAGCGCATGCAGAGTCGCGACAAGGAGTTCAAGATCTTCAACGGGCTCTTCCACATCCTCTACGACGACCCGGAGAAGGACGAGGTCGTGCGCCACCTGCTCACATGGCTGAGGGACCGATTCCCAGAGCCACCGGGTGAGGAGGAACGAGTGGGCGTGCGGCTCTATAGCCTATGAGTGCCTAGTCTGAAAGTCGAGCTCAAGTGTTAGGAAATCACCACAGGTATCAAGGTGAATGGAGTGAGTTTGTGAAGACGGACTCGTAATGCGAACGAAGCAGCGAGCCTAGGTTGCCTCCAATTTTTTCTATAATAAGTTGGCAAAATTATCAAGTGAATTTTTATTTACAGTTCAGACGAAAAGTTCCCAGTCCAACCCAAGTGTTTCAAGGAGAACGCTTGGTCGTTATGATGAACTTATTAAGAAAATCGCAGCCCAGCTCTCACATGCACTTGAAGACCAAAAGCTCCGAGTCTCAAAGTGATCAAGCAACAAGGTTTTCGTCACCTTGGCCTGCGAATTGTTCTAACAAGAGAACTCCTCCCCATATCAGAGTGCATCCAATCTATGACACGCACTGTTCATTATGAGGACGAACGAGATACCTAGCCCACAGCTTTGTGTAGCTCTTTGAAAAAGAGTGACTCGTGCAGACAACAGCATGCGCGGCGCCTGAGTTTGGTCCAAGTGACCCAGAACTGAATCTCGTGGGGAATGATCGATACGAGCTGTATTTCTATTGTTCGCTATTGGAAAGAAAGCTCACGGACGACTTTCGTGATCTTCCCTTGGCATTTCACGAGCTGTAAAAATATTAGGAGCGATCTTTTACGTTAGTGTTCTTGAATATCTACGTGACAGAATAACAATGACTTGCTAAATGTGTTGTTCTTGAGAGCTCGCAAGCTTCTTGCTTGCGACGCCTCGCTCGAGCGTCCTTTTCTTCGAGAACAAAGGTCCCTTGAGGAGTCTTACATGCGAAGCAAACGATTGCTTGCGTGCAGGCATGCGCGTGAGATACTACCTGTCGTCTGCACCATTTGAGCTCTATTGCTTCAATCTTGTTGCTGACTGGAGCACACAGTACTGGATACGATGAGAGCAGAAGGAGAGCAGTTTTGAAATGCTATGTCTAATGCGTGTCGACACCTAGAAAAAGACATACGTTTTTCAAGCGCGCTTGTACATGGATAGAGGCCTCGAACGAAACGTTACAATGTGTCTTGAGGTCCTCGACGCAGTGATTCTACCACTTTTTCTTGCTGCGGCTCTCACGGAGCACCTCGGTCGACCAAGTATTACACACACACGTTGGACTCCATAGGACTTGTAGGTCCGACAGCTTTTGGCATTATGGCAGAGAGTTTTCTCCAGGCCTCGACGAAAATCGATATCCACATGATCAAGGTTTGAGAGAGCTGAGCTGCGAGCTCCAACGTGCGTACGCAAAATACCAGTTGTATGGAAAGTGTTAAACGTGAGAAGCTCATCGCTGAACTGCTGCAATGCTGGCGATAGGCGTGCGGCTGTCTAAATCATTAGCAATATCTCGATGAGCGATTTTGCAAACTCGCAGAAATCGAAGAAATGGAGAGGCACTCCATATCTCGTATATGCATATTTTTTAAAAGCATATATTTTTTTCAAACTAGATCAAGTCTACTTGCTAATGTACAAGTCGGTTTCTACGTCAAATACTTTGTTTTTATAAGCATACTGTCACGAAGCATAAAACAAGTTGAAGTTGCAAAAGTGGATTTGGTTGAAGTGGCTCGAGAATCGGACCAGCAAGCTCGCTGGCCTCATGCTCGTGCGTCGTCTAACTGTAGAAGGAACTTGGAGTGATGCGAAACGAAACAAATGGAACCAAACTGCTCAGCCGATCGGTGACAGGCTTCAGCCACTCATGTCTAATCCCCTTCAGTCTAGTCAATCGCCTGTGCGTACAATCCGAGAACAATGAAACCGATTGGTAGGACCAAACACCTTCCGTCTCTCTCTATGCTCAAGGATATGGACGGATTGGGTTTGGTAGCAGCCACTTTTTGTGTAGCAAAAGCAAGTGCGGCGACCAAATGGACGAGCCCGACAATTGTTCGACTATGCAGGTTATCTATCAAAATAATTCAAGTTTATAATTATATAGAGGTTTGTCATTGCAGCGACCCATAGCAGAACCGGCATTCATAGTGATTCACGTTGATACCACGAGTTCTCTTCCGATTTCAATACAGTACACCATGCGACCTCGATGCCATAGGTGTACTCATAGCCACTCACTAGTGTCATCGCTCACGAGTTTGACAAGCGTACCACTAGCGCAGTTCCATCATGTCACCTATATATCACTTTGAACAGGGTATGCAAATTGTAAGACTTCAGTTCCCAACTCCAGCACAGCTTTCTTGTTTCCACGAATGTTCGGTCTTTGATATTTGGTCAGTGCCATTTCTCTTACAGAGTGTCCCTCCGCCAACTCCCAACACGATCTCTTCCGAGTCCCCCACATTCCATTGGCGGCTGTCCTTCTCGCGTTTCTCTCGCACGTGAGCTCCTCATTCCCGATTCCTCTCGGCCGCGCCCAAGTCTCCAGTCAGCCAGGTGATCCCCAGCCTCGTACCCAGTGAGCCAGTCAGCCAATTCAGCGACTAGCTCAACACCTCTGCCTATCCGGCTCCACTGACTCACTCTTTGTTAAAGAGCTCCATCCTCCTTACGTACTCACACGATGTTGAGCGCGACTAGCAGCTCCATCTCGACGTTCTCGGGTCAGCCAGCGTCGTCGTCGTCATTTGGCGGACGGCGGTCGCGCCTGAGCAACTCGCACCCCCTGAATAGCGGCACCAAGAGCTACCACGCGGGTCGCGTCTCGGCCGCAACGCCCACGTCCACACGGTACTACCCATCGAATGCGTCCGCGAGCTTTGATGAGGCCGTGCTGCACTCCGGGTGCACGACGCCCGATACAACTGCTGATAACAACGTCGGGAGCTCGTCGGTGTCCACCCCGGCTCGACGCGTGCACGTAAGCGACCAGGAACTCTGCTTCCGCGCGCGCCAGGTGAGCGGCAGCCTGGATTTTGACGAGATTACGGACTTGCGGCGCAACAAGTGGAGCTGGCGGGAGAACCGCCGCGAGTTCACGCTCTTCTCCATGGACGCGGAGATCGAGCGACGCCACGAAGTGCTCGCCGCGGGCGACATCAACTGCAGCATCGAGGAGATCATGAGCGTGCTGCACTTGGCGAATGTCTCTGAGTACAACGCGACAATGAAGCGGCTGCTCAAGAAGCAGTTCATCTACGGTGCAGTAGTGCACTCGGTTGGGTCCGAGGCCCTCATTGATTCTCCAGCCACACCCGACGGCGGTGGTGGACCTGGTAGTGCAGTGGAGAGCAGCAGTTCCATGGCCTCGTCGGCCTCGATCTCGGGCGGCTCGTCAGCCTCTTTGACCTCGTCGTCCATGGGCAACTACGTGGCGGTCAAGACCAGCATGTTCGTGCGCTCCAACCTCTTTGCCCGCAACGAAGAGTGGTGCTTCCTCGAGTCCTTCGAGCGCTCGCCCAGCGGTGATCAGCTCCTCATAAGCCAGAGCACTATGGACGCGGATGATCTCCGCGCCGGAAAGGCCTCGCACTCGCGCGTGGACCAGCTCCGGGACGTCACGACGGCCATCTACCTCGAGAAGATCCCTCGGAGCCGCTCCGTGCGCCTCTTCTTCCACGGCAAGTACGACGGCGGCCTGCACAGCTTCATCGAAACCAAGAATGTGACGCCCCCGAAGGCGGCAAAGGCCCGGCTCATGATGCTCGCCAAGAATACGAGCTGTATCTCGGACCTCGTGCGCCGACGTCGCCTGGGGCTCCAGAAGTTGGCGACTCGTTCGGCATTCAACGCAGCGAAGAATACGAAATGCACGTGCTGCACCAAGGCGTTGCACCTGTTCACGAAGAAGAAACGCTGTTTTCTGTGCGCGTACTACGTGTGCGACAAGTGCTGGTCGCAGCAAAAGATGGAGACGTGCAACGGCAAGACGTCGGCGATCCTCATCTGCACGCGCTGCCTCGAGAGCGTCGACGCCTGCGAGTACTCGGACGTGTGCTCGCGCGATCGTCGGCAGCAGCAGCACCTCATCCGCGTCGAGCCAGACAGCCACGGCGACAAGAAGGCGCGTGGTGGTGACCAGCAGCAAAATGACGGCAATGGGCCGACGGGCAAGGCGCTCGTGAATATCCTCGAGCAGTCGTTGGGCGACTCGGACGACGTGATTAAGGCCGCCGCCATATCGGTCATCCGCCACATCCTTAAGCTGGACGCCAGTGTCCTCGATCTGAACGAGGCCAGCTACGGCAAGTTCCCGTCCCAAGACTCCGCTTCCGTCCGAGGACAACGCAGTCTCCAGTCGGAACAAGACCACGTCGAAGCGCTGGCCCAGAGCTTTGAGACCACGCCACCGATGCCGCTGCACGAGTGCGTGCTGGCCAACACCGAGTCGCGAAACTACCCGATCCACGTGCCTGAGAACCCGACAACGACGGCCCCGGACCACCCACTGCCGGCAAACGAAGCCCAGCGGCTGCATGCGATCCGCGAGAACAACTTTCTGAGCCTGGGCGAGGTCGTAGAGCTCAACATTATCTGCTCGCTGGCCGCCGAGGAGCTCCAGTGCGCCATCAGCATGATCACGGTCATTGATGACGAGAGCGAGCTCATCCTCTCGTGCAACAACGCGGACCTCCATCGCACGCGCATGGCACGCAACCAGACCTTCTGCTCGCATCTGATCATGGACAACAAGCCGCTGCTGATCCGCAACCCGGAGGCCGACGTGCGCTTTTTCAACATGGAAGCCGTCAAGACGAACGGTGTCAAGTTCTACTGCGGGTTCCCCATATCGGCCCAGGACGGCACTATCGTCGGCTCCATGTGCTGCCTGGACTTCCAGCAGCGCAGCCTCACGCAGTCACAGTACTCGGTGATGACGAAGCTCGCGAAGACGGCCTCGAAGGTGATCCAGGCCAAGGGCCAAAGCCTCTCGTCATCCCGGAGGACCATGGGCTCGTCGCCTCCATGATTGCTGGAGGCAGTAGAAGTCTGAAGTGTGTAGATGTATGAGCGAGTGCGTATTGCGTTATATCGTTCGTGAAGATTGTACATATCAATTGAGTGGCTTGCTTTGAATCGAGAGCGTTGCTGCTCTATCAGCAGACAAAGCTTTCCAGTTCGAATGAAGGCCTGAGCTCTGTCTGGTAAGTAGGAGGATCACGGTGGTGAGCATCTCACGAGAGCGCGAACGCCTCGGATGTTTCACTGGCGCTAACGGAGTTTACTTGATCAAAACGCAACAGAGTACTATTTGGCCTACTTGCCACCAGCACAGCACACCTACAGCTTTGTTCAGCAAACCATCCTCAGCGCTGTATTACACTAACCAACCAACTCGCCTCAACGAACGAGAACAAACGCATGGCCTCCGAGGCTTTCCCCTCGTACCTGCTCTCTGGTCAGCAGCACTCTCGACACACGAACTGGACAGCGAAGATGGCGCACTCTTGAGCCCTTGTGCCTTTGTCTGAAGTCGCTTGGTATCTTAATTCAAAACCAACAGGTTTCTGGAGTACACCATTAGGACTTCCAACTTCAGTCCCGAACGAAACCTGAAACTCCGAGCACTAGAAGATGAACGCGCCATGCCCTTGATTGATAAGCAAGCAAGGGATGGCGCATTCATTCGCTCAAGGCACGCATTCTTCTCGCTCATTCTCAGCGACTCGTTCGATGTTGTTTCTTCCAAGAAACTGGGTTTCCCAAATAATTAAAATAAGGCGTTAGTGGCACCGCAGACGAGACCTTATCTTGTGAGCCACTCAAGTCGTTTCCTTCGATTTCTTTTTTTCCGCGTCAGTCGCCCAGTGAGCGCCGAGAAGATCGTCGGCGAAGGATCGAACGTGTTGTCCGTGAGCGAGCGAGCGATTACACATGGAGATGGCGTCCTTCTTGTGTTGCCGTCCATTGTATGCAGCCACTCGATCACTGACTGCCCGCAGTCGTGTAGAGGTCTTAGCCTTCTCAAGACTGCAATCGAGGCAAGCAACGTGAACTCCTTGGGAGTTTCTTTCTCTCCTTTTGCTCTGGGCTCCATTCGGATCCTTTACTTGGCTTCCTCAACGCCCCCGTCTTCCTTCTATCAAAACTGACGAAATGAGTCGCATGCAAACTGGAGTTAGTTGACCAGCTGCGCATCACCTTGTTAAACAAAGTCAGCGTACCCATGCATACATGCATGCCTCCATTATTTTGATGCCTGGCCCACTGCTGACTGCCACAGAATGATGGAAGAAGCTCCTCTTCTTCATACGTGCGCATGGTCAAAATGGGCCGTTTGACTAGCTCACGACGCACTTGTGCAACTCGCATATCGTTGGCTTCGTTCGATCAAAGTGGCGCCTTTCTGTGGGACTTCTGCGGCGGGTCTTACTCCATTTCTTCTTACATTCTAGTCACACACGTCCACGAGATTCTGGCTGCGGTCGTTGGCTGCGGCGGCCACCGTTCCTTCGCATGCATCATTCGGTCGAGATCTCCGACCCCCAGGGTGGTGAATATTTGTCGATCTGTTTCGTCCTTCAAGGCGAAACACGCAAGTCGCACGCATTACTCTCGCTAGGTCACTCTTTCTTCTTCTCTGGCAAGCGCCCATCAAGAACACACGCCAAGTGTTAGCTCAAGTTCTTTCCAGTTTGAATCGGCACTGCCATTTACTTGAAGAGCCTCAAGAGAAGGCGTCCATACACATCACGTATCGCCGCCGCTTGGTCTGGGAGTTTGCCTCTCGGTAGAGGTCATGACGCGCAACAATGTCGCTTCGCTCATCTCGCGCCTCCCAGGTCGACAATCGCGAGGTAGCAGCTGCGGTAGCAAAGACAACAACGACCCAACAAGCAACAGCAACAACAACAGCTGTAAGGCACCGCACAAATTCCGCTCGCAGTCCTTGACGTGTAGAAACGACCCGTCTAGTGTCTTCAGCTGCACCGGCAGTCCAGGAAGTGGCTTCGCCAAGGTCTACGTGGACGACCAAGAGCTCCACGCCCGCGCGCGAGCCGTCAGCGCCGAGATCAACTTTGATGCGCTTACGAACCTCTCGCTCAGCAAGTGGAGGTGGAAGGAGGACCGGAAAGAGTTCGCGCTCTTTGAGGCGAATACTTCAGGAGACGAAGGCGAAGTTCAGCACCCAGAGGTACTCGCGTCTGCGGATATCAACTGCAGCATCGAAGAGATCGTCACGCTGCTGCGGTCGATGAACGAGGCGGATCTGAACGCCACCATGAAGGCGCTACACCAGAAAGACTTCATCTACGGCTCGCTGGTGCACTTGGTTCCTTCGCAGCCAGAAAGCGAACAGCAGCAAGGAGATCCACTGGAGGAGGGAGTATCCCATGGAACCGACAACTACGTGGCGGTGAAGACCAGCACGTTCGTGCGCTCCAAGGTGTTCGCCCGCAACGAGGAGTGGTGCTTCCTCGAGTCCTTCGAGCGCTCGCCGAGTGGGGACAGCCTCGTGATCAGCCAGAGCTCGATTCCGGCTTGCTCTCTGAAAGTGGGCAAGGCGCAGCACTCGCGCGTGGACCAGCTCAGCAACATCACCACGGCGTTTTTCGTAGAACGCATCCAGCGAACTCGGTCTGTGCGGCTTGTCTTCCACGGCAAGCTCGACGGTGACCCAGCTCAAACCAGATGCGCTAAGGGATATGCGACTTCAAAAATGGCTACAACGAGGCTTAGGAAGCTCGCAAAAGACGTCAGCCGCATCCCCGAGCTTGTGCGGCGACGGCGCCTTGGAGTTCAGAAGTTTGCCGACCGGTCAGCTTTCGCGCCCAAGAACTCGCGCTGCATCTGCTGCACGAAGAGCCTCAACGTGTTCCTGCTCAAGACGAAGCGGCGGTGCCACCTTTGCGCCTACAACGTGTGCGACAAGTGTTGCTCGCAGGAGACCATTGAGACGTTCAACGGCCACACGACGTCAGTGTTGATGTGCAAGCGCTGCATGGAGTGCGTGGACTCGTGCGCGTACTCGGGCATCAGCATGCCAACTCAACGCGCGATTCAAGTCGATCTCGACGTCGCTGGGAGCCCCGCCAAGCGCCAGCGAAGGAACGCGCTCGTGAACATCTTTGAAGCTGCATTCGAGGATCCGGACGAAGCCTACCAGACAGCTGCAGAGACTGTGCTCCAGCACATTGTGAGCCCAGAAAGCGTCACGCAGGAACCACGCTTGACTGCTATGAACTTGAAATCGAAGACGGACCATCTCAACGCTTTCAGGAAGACTCTGGAGCGCGAAGAAGATTGGCTACCACCGCTTAATAAGTGCGTGCTCGCGAACGCCAACACTCGAAACTACCACATTCACGTACCTGAGGCTCCAGCGACGACTGTCCCGGACTACCCGATCCCCGAGAACGAAGCCCAGAGGTTGCAGGCGATCCACGAGAACCACTTTGTGGATATCGGGGAAGTCATGGAGCTCAACATCATCTGTACGCTCGCGGCTGAGGCTCTACAGTGTAGGGTCAGTATGATCACAGTCATCGACAAGGAGAGCGAGTTCATCCTCTCGTGCAACACAGAATTCTTGCATCGTACCTGGATGGCGCGCAACCAGACCTTCTGCTCGCATCTGATCATGGACAACAAGCCGCTGCTGATCCGCAACCCGGAGGCCGACGTGCGCTTTTTCAACATGGACGCGGTGACGAAATGCGATATCCGCTTCTACTGCGGATTCCCGATTGCAGCTTCAGATGGCACGATCGTCGGCTCCATGTGCTGCTTGGACGTCGAGCAGCGAGAACTGACCCAGTCGCAGTACTCGATAATGACGACGCTCGCGAGGACGGCGTCCAAGGTGATCCAGACACGAGCGAGCGCCTTGAAGGCGCATTTGGATGCGAACGAACCTTGAGCAGCTAGCAGCTGACTTCGTAGCTTTGCCTTGCAATCCTTACAAGTTGTCGATCTGTAGAAATATCTGTATATTAAAACTGTAATGAGCATGGAATTGTTTGCTCTGCTTATGAGTCTCAACACAATGCGTGGTCTCACATACCTTCTAGATCTCGTTGACGAAGCAACTCACGGTGTCGTGTGAGGAAAAATGACTTGTACATTGTGATCTGGAGGAAAACTTCGCGACCCAAGCTCGGGAATGTAGAAATAGAAAGAATGCAGCAATATCCTTATGTGCACACAGTGGTGGTATATTAAACAAGCATATTACTGACCGGGGTTATTGCGGTGAGACGATCGCTTGTTGCTCTGTTGCTGCGACTGGGCTCGCCTCCGCGTTCGCCACCACTGGGGCCTCCGTCTTGAGAGCAGCGACTTCAGCCTCAGACTTTTGCTCTGTTTGCTGCACCATCACAGCCGCGGCCTCTTCGACAGCTGGCGTCTCCTGCTTGATGACGTGAGTCTCAGTCTTCACTTCAGCGACCACCGTCTCCGCTTTCTGTTCACTAATCACCACCTCCGTCTTCTGTTCAGCGGCTTGCGTCTCGACGACTTCGGCCTTCACAGCCAAGGTCACCACAGCCACATCCGGCACCGGAGCCTTCCCTTCAGCAACAGTCACTTCATCATCAGCCGAGACTAGTTCTAGCACAATCTCTTCTTTTTCAACAGCGAGAGTAGCTTCCTCCTTTGGCGCAGCGTCAGCGGCAGCGACAGCAGCGAGTTCAGGGAAGCGAAGGTGGAGCCACTGGACGAGGTGGTCGAAGACCTGGTCCTTCTCTGGGTCGTCGAAGAGTGCGTGGTACGGACCCTCAAAGATCTTGAGCTCCTTGTCGCGGTTCGCGATGCGCTCAAAGAACTCCTTGGCCATCGGGAGACTCGTAACCTTGTCGTTCGAGCCCATCATGAGCATGATCGGCACCTTGCAGAACGTGCTGTTGGCCTGTTCCACACGCAGATCTTTCTTGAGCTCAATCATCGCAGAAAGCGACTGCTCACCCATGCGCGAGGTCATTTCTCCACCGTTGTTCAACGGGTCCTTCTCGAAGTCTTCCATGAATTCGGGGTCGCGACAGATCCACTCGCGGTTCACAGCAGGCACGATGCGTGCCTTGGGGATGAACGCCGACATGGGCTTCGCGAAGATGCGCTGCACGCGGAGCGTCGTGGTCATCTCGACTGACACTGCAGGCGCCACGAGCACGACCGCGCTGAACTCGTGCTTCTCCGAGAGCACCGTGTGCAGACTCACGAGCGTGCCGTACGACATGCCCGAGAGCACGACCGGCGGCAACGTCGGGTAGCGCTCCTTGCTCAGGAAGTGCGGAAAGACGGACTCCTTGGCGAACGCGAGGATGTCGTTCGTGTCGTCCACAAAGTAGTGGAACTTCTTGGCGTGCGCGCGCATGTTGTGCTCGCACGTGTCGCTCTGGCCGTGGCTCAGCAGGTCATACGCGAGCACGCCGAAACCGTTCTCGCACAGCTGCTCGTACAGGTGGTAGTACCGGCGGCAATGCTCGTTGATGCCGTGCAGGAAGAACACGATGCCGCGCACAGCCTTCTCGTCATCAAGTGGCGGGAACAGCGACACGTAGGACAGCGCCTGGCCGCGCGAGTTCTTGAACTTGCCCTCGGTGTGGCGCAAGTGGCTCGGCATGTGCTCGGCGCGCCAGGAGCTCGGGATGTTGGCGCGCAGCGCGTCCACGCGCGAAACCGAGCGCACACTCTTGCTGACCACGGCGGCGGTCGTCGTCATGCTGCTGGTGATCGTGGGTGGCGGCGGGGCGGGCTTCTCTTGCTTGGCTTGTGTTTCTCCGACGGTCGATTGACGAATGAAGGAATACTCTCTTGATGCATTTTGTTCAAACACCGGCGGACAAGGTCTTGCAATAAGTACCAGCTGGGAGAGTTGCTGATGTGGATGAGGCGGGGCAGCATGAATATTATAAAAGAAAGGATATTGGTTCATGAAGTGTAATATAAACTTGTAATGTATTAGTTTGCTTAGATCATGAGTATCAGAATAAGAGGGTATTCTGTTTAGAAGCATATATGCGGCGTGACGGTCCATCGTCCTTTTTACATTTTTTCATTTCGTGGGCTGCCACATCACGCTTTGTAATACTGGCAACAACACACGACTCATTCCAGTGCGCACAAAAAGAGCGCTGCTCTGGAAGATTTCTCTCACACTCTCCAGTCATTCGGAGCTGCTCGCCGCCGCTGGTGCAAAAGCTCACACACAGCACCTTGCTGGACTACACTCTGCGCTCGGCCCTCGACCCTTGTCGTCTTTTTCGAACAAAGCGGTTTGCTTCGGTTGGCGCGACCTCCCTCTCCCGTTGACGAAATTCAACTTGCGCTACTCAGGTGCCACCGTCATCAGCAGCAGTAGCATCATCATCATCTCTTGTCTCGGCGTCAACAGAGAAGAAGATCGACCTCAGACCGTGATTTTTTTTCTTCGAGTTCAACGAGGCAAGTTGGCGGTACACTGATTGGACAACTGTCCTATGCACTTGCCAGTGATTGCTTATGTCTCGCCGATGATGCTTCTCCCATTGCACCGAGCTCAGCTCAATCACTCGCGACCACGAGGCGTTGACCCACCCATTGAGTTGCTTCGCTACCGCCACCGAGTGCGCTTTCATCACTCCACTTGCTCGATTTCATCTCGCACTTTGAAGTATGCGTGCACACTTGCACCTAATGGCTACATCACCGAAATGGGAAGGCACCTATAGATGTTTATTTTGCCTTCACGAGATCCTCCAAAGCCTGGTTTAGTTTCGCACAGTTTGCTTCAGAAGACTCAAAGGCTCGTACTCTTCGTTTTCGCAGAGAAAACGGACGATCTCGTAACATCAATGTGAGTTTCCCACTCAGGAGCTTTGGATAAAGCACCTGGACGACCTCCAGGTTGCCGACGACAGTCGCGCTTGACAGCGCTGACAAGATGATCTCCTGGAAAGAAGTGCCTTTCTCACCGAGAAACGTTATAACTTCTACGCTCGATAACCTGCGTCATAGTGCTCGCTGAACAGCGCTCTTCGTTGTGCTGATAAAGGAACTTCAAGATTTCCGCAAAGCCATTCGCAACCGCGCGACCGAGCGCTTTGGTTGATACCTTGAGAGCTGGGTAGTGTTGATGGAGAAACTGAACAACGTGAAAATGACCACTCGAGGAAGCGACGTCCACGGTGTCGAGGGTACAGCCCTCACTGCGATGCTGATACAAGAACTCGACGATCTCCAGGTGATCATTCCAAGCTGCGTCACGCATCGTCTTAGCCGTCAGCCCGCGATGTGTAAACTGCTCTTACACATATTGAACAGTCTCAAAGTGACCATGAGAGATCGCAAGGATGATCGCAATTGAGACCTCCACCAAAGTAGGTTTCATCATCTCGACCAGAGCCTGCATGACTTCCAGCTGGTCGAACTCTGCTGTCTAGTCGATCACGTCCTTACTGATCTCCTTCTTCTCCTTTTCTTCGTAGGTGACGACGAAGCGAACGGTGTCAGCAAAGCCCAGCTCAGCGGCGCGGTTAAGCGCGTCCATCTGATAGCACTTGTTGCTGTGTTCGTAGAAGAACTGGAGGATATTGAGACGTTCCTTGGTCACTGTGGTGTTGATTGCCTTCTGAGAGATCTTGCGTTTGTGTTCATGAAGCCATTGGACAACACCCAGGTTCCCAATAACTATATGACGCAGCAAGTCACACTCATACAATCGCTGGCTGGCTACTGGAAGTCGCGCAACGAGCCAGTCGAGCACGCGCAGGTCTGAGTCGTCCCGCTGAATGGCGATGCGCAGCAGATTGGGCTCCCACTGCCAGTCCTCGATGTCTCGACCAGCTTTCGCGGCTCTGAGCTCTACGATGCAGCTCTACTGACTTTTCGACACCGCAGTTTCAGCTTTGGACATCAGTCGGAGCTTCTGTCTCAAGTGTCACGTAGAGAGAGGAAGGTATTCTATTTAGCTACTGTTGCAGCTTAAGAACCCTGAAACTGTGAGCGAGTGCGTGATCGTTGTCTGTCTTAGTTTCGACGGCGTTCCTCGGATGTCGTTCTCCATGTAGCTCTGCACTCGGCTGAGCCGCTCTCTGTCTCAAGTGTCACGTATGTCGGGAAAGAGTTCTCGCAGCAACCACTACTCACCAACCTGTCTCTCACAATACGACACATCGCTTGACAACCAACACATCGCACGGATACACACATGCACTGTCGATTCATACATAGTTATGCAACGTACGACTCGCCACGCCATCTAAAAAGAGAGCACCAACCAACTAGTCTAGGCCGACGCGTCGATGTCCTGCGTCGGACCAAAGTACTCGTAGTGGCGCTGCGCCGCTGGTACGTCCCACTCGGTCGCGAGCGCCTTGTTGACACTCGCCATGAAACGCGCCGGACCGCAGAAGTAGAACTCGCAGTCTCTCGT
>JAASGT010000818.1:0-15525 GCA_023334315.1 Globisporangium alternatum
ACTTCGTGGGAGTTGGTGCTCATGTTTATGAGCTCATCCTCGTAATGTCTCGGGAGTGATATCATATACGTCTCTGGCAGAAGTCACGTACTTGGGCATTGCTTCAAACTGCTTACTTGAATAACAGTGTTAGCTATATGACCAATGTTGTGCAGCAATCCAGACCCACTTTCAAAATTTACAAAAATAGACACAACTCAGTGGAAAATCGGATAAAATTGGCATCTCTCGAACGGCGCATGTCCTAAATAAAGAATATTAGGTCCTTCGCTGTGGTACAGCGGTTTGGTATCTTCCACCCAAATTCGATTGCAGCAGACAAACTTAAATATGCAATACGAATATCAAATGTATTTCTGAATTAATTCTGGAACTTTGGAAAGCGCACTCGCTCACATACACTAGGATCACACAGACGAAAGCAGCATGAGCAGCAGCAGATCGAGTGGTGTCCGCAAGGACGGCCGACGCGACCGCCGCCGCCGCGCAGGCTCGTCCGACGCAAGCGACGGCGACCAAGAGGAGGAGGTGGTGGTGATCCACGACCATCGCACAAAGAAGCTCGTGGAAGCCGCGGCTGCCGCAGGCGGTCGTGACAACGACGACGACGAAGAGCTGTCAGAGGACGAGCGCGCGCGCCGTCGGGACCGCGAGGAGCGCGACGCGTTTGCCGAGCGGCTGCGCAAGCGCGACGACGACAAGACGCGCAAGCGCCGCCGTGGCGATGATGACGAGGGCGATGATGACGGTGAACGCGGCAAATCGCGCGGCGGCCTCTCGAAGGACGAGATCGCGCAGCTCTCGACGCGCGGCGAGGTGGCGCCGTCCACGAACAGCGCTTTGCGCGACAAGCTGGCACGACTACGCGAGCTCTCGCGCCAGGAGTACCTGAAGAAGCGCGAGGAGAAAGAGCTCGACCTGGTCGAGACCGAGCTCATAGACGAGAACGAGCTCTTTGATGAGGGCGACCTCACAGAGAAGGAGAAGCAACAGATGCTGCTGAAACAGCGCATTATTGAGGCAGCGAGAGGGCGGTCGAAGAAAGAGACGTTGGACGGGTATCAGATCCCAGACTCGTACGAGGAAGTAGACGACGAGGGCAACCGCGTGCGCAAGAAGGAGGAGCTGTTGACGGACCGGTACGAGGAGGAAGAGGTTTTCCGCACGGAGCAGGAGGTGTGGGAGGAGACGCAGGTGAAGATGGCCAAGTCCAAGTTCGGTGCAAAGGACAAGAAGGAGCACGACAATGAGCCCGAGTACGACTACGTGTTTGATGACCAGATCGACTTCATCTCGGAGCAGATGCTCAAGGGGCAGCACGTGAGCGAGCAGGACATCAAGGACGCTCGTGAGAAGATGGAGGAGTCCAAAAACCTGTCGATGCAGGAAGGACGCAAGCGGTTGCCGATTTTCCCCTACAGAGAGCAGCTGCTCGAGGCGATCCGCAACTATTCGGTGATCATCATAGAAGGCGAGACGGGCTCGGGCAAGACCACGCAGATCCCGCAGTACCTCCACGAAATCGGCTACTCAGAGCTCGGGAAGATCGGATGCACGCAGCCACGTCGAGTCGCGGCCATGAGCGTTGCGGCGCGAGTGGCTCAGGAAATGGACGTGAAGCTGGGCAACGAAGTCGGGTACTCGATCCGTTTCGAGGACTGTACGAGCGAGAAGACCGTGATCAAGTACATGACTGACGGCATGCTGCTGCGCGAGTTCCTGACCGAGCCGGACCTGAAATCCTACAGCGTGATGATCATCGACGAGGCCCACGAGCGCACGCTGAGCACAGACATCCTCTTTGGGCTCATCAAGGACGTCGCGCGCTTCCGCGACGACATCAAGATCATCATTGCGAGCGCCACGTTGGACGCAACAAAGTTCAGCGAGTACTTTGACGACGCGCCGATCTTCAAGATCCCCGGCCGCATGTTCCCCGTCGACATTTTGTACACAAAGGCGCCCGAGGCCGACTACCTGGACGCCGCAGTCATCACGTGTCTGCACATCCACGTTACGCAGCCGCTGGGCGACATCCTCATATTTTTCACGGGCCAGGAGGAGATCGAAGCAGCGGAAGAGGTGTTGCTTCAGCGCACAAGAGGGCTCGGCTCGCGGATACGAGAGCTGCTCATCCGACCGATCTACGCGACGCTGCCCTCGGAGCGCCAGGCGCAGGTCTTTGAGCCGACGCCACCGGGGGCACGCAAGGTCGTGCTGAGTACTAACATTGCCGAGACATCACTAACGATCCCGGGCATCTGCTATGTGATTGATACGGGCTTCTGCAAGCAGACCAACTACAATGCGCAGACGGGCATGGAGTCGCTGCTCGTGGCGCCCGTGTCCCAGGCCATGGCGAACCAGCGAGCGGGCCGAGCGGGGCGAACTGCACCGGGGAAATGTTTCCGCCTGTACACTGCGTGGTCGTACAAGAACGAGCTGGACGAGAACACGGTGCCGGAGATCCAGCGCACGAACCTGGGCAGCGTCGTGCTGCTCATGAAGTCGCTGGGCGTGAACGACCTGCTGAACTTTGACTTCATGGACCCGCCGCCGGAGAAGGCGCTGATTCGGTCGCTCGAGCAGCTCTACGCCCTGGGGGCGCTGAACGACCGCGGCGAGCTGACCAAGCTGGGGCGCCGCATGGCCGAGTTCCCGCTCGATCCAATGATGTCCAAGGCGCTCGTGGCGTCGGAGAAATTTGGGTGCACGGAGGAAATCATGACGGTGTGCGCGATGCTGAGTGTGAACAACTCGATCTTCTATCGGCCCAAGGACAAGGCCGTGCACGCGGATAACGCGCGGCTAAACTTTGCGCGCGGCGGCGGCGGCGACCACATTACGCTCATGAACGTGTACAACCAGTGGGTCGAGACCAACTACTCGACGCAGTGGACGTACGAGAACTTTGTGATCATGCGGTCGCTCAAGACGGCGCGCGACGTGCGCGAGCAGCTCGAGGGCCTCTGCGACCGCGTGGAGCTCGAGCGCAAGAGCAACCGCGCAGACCACGAGGTGATCCGCAAGGCGATCTGCGCCGGGTACTTCTACAACACGGCCAAGCTCGACAGCTCGGGCCATTACAAGACGGTCAAGCAGGCGCACTCGGTGTATATCCACCCGAGCTCGTGCTTGATCAAGCTCGAGGAGGTGCCGCGCTGGGTCGTGTACCACGAGCTCGCGTTCACGACGAAGGAGTACATGCGCTCGGTCATCCCGATCAAGGCCGAGTGGCTCACAGAGCTCGCGCCGCACTACTACAAGACCCGGGAGATCGAGGACTCGCGCAATAAGAAGATGCCCAAGAACACGGGCAAGGCGGCGGCAAGGTGATCTGGAAGGTGAGAGTTCGTGATCGTAGGCAAGCAATGAAGAACTCGGTTATCCAGTCACGTACGCTGTTGTATTGTTTGTTTTGTGTGTGGGCTCCTGCATTTGAGCCTACCATGCAATTGTTCTCTCTTGTGTCTACTAACATGCTATAGAGAGAAGCCTACGTCACTTACCTACAAGACTCACTTGTCCTCACTGCTCTGGCGCCAGTGGTCCACGAGCGACTTGAAGATCCCGTCGTGCTTCTTCTGGAGCTCAGCCGGCGGGCCGAACTCGGCAACGGTGCCCTTCTCCATCACGAGAATGCGGTCGGCGTCCAGGATCGTGTTAATGCGGTGCGCGATCGTGAGGCAAGTGCAGTCGCGGAACTCCTCGCGGATGCTCTGCTGGATCTTGCGGTCCGTCTCCGTGTCGATCGATGCCGTGGCCTCGTCCATGAGGATCACCTTGGAGCGCTTGAGCAACGCCCGCGCGATCGAGAGCAGCTGGCGCTCGCCCACGCTAAAGTTCGAGCCCTTCTCGTCTACGGCGTCCTCGAGCGAGCTCACGGCCTTGTCCAGCTGCGCGCGCTTGATCGACGTCCAGATCTGCTCGTCCGAGAATTGGTCGAATGGGTCCAGGTTCGAGCGCACGCTGCCCGAGAACAGCACCGGGTCCTGCGGAATGATCGCGATCTTGGCGCGCAGGTCGTGCAGTCCGATCTTGCTGATGTCCACGCCGTCAATGACGATGTTGCCGGCGTCCAGCTCGGTGAGACGCATGAGCGCCACGATCAAGCTGCTCTTGCCGGCACCCGTGCGACCGACAATACCGATCTTCTCCTGCGCGTTCACCGAGAACGTGAGGCCACGAAGCACTCGCGGGAGCCCCGGGCGGTAGCGCAGACTCACTTGGTTGAAAGCGATCTTGCCAGAAGTGGGCCAGTCGAAGCTCGGCTTCTGGTCCGCGCGGCTCTCGAGCGCACCTTCCGTCGGCATCTCCGAGTACGTCTTGATGCGCTCGACCGAGACCATCTGTGTCTGTAGCTGACTGATCATGCGCACGGTCCAGTTGAGCGACTGCGTGACGTTGAACGCGTAGGACAAGGACACACCGACGAGGCCCGCAAAAGCCGTACCCTGGGCGCCGTTCGTACTGTGGGCGAGCACGGCCGCGAGCGCGGCCCCCGAGGCGATCACCGTGCCGACAAACTCGAGACGCAGCGCGAGCCAGCAGTTGACCGAGAAGTTGAGAAAGTACGCGCGCTGGTTCTTGTCCAGGAGAAACTGGTTGCGGCCCATGAACTTGTTCTCGACGCCGTAGGCGCGGATCGTGGGTAGCCCATCGAGCGTCTCAGAGAGCAGCGCGAAGATGGGCGAGCGCGAGATCGAGTCGAGACGTTGGAGCTCGCGCGAGGTCTTGATGAAGTAGCGCTGCGAGACGTAGTAGCTCAGCAGCACGGGCGCGAGGATGACCATGAAGCCCGGCGTGATGTACGAGATCGTCCCGAGCGTCACGAGCACGCTCACGAGCGTGCTGAGGAAGCCGTTCCAGGTCGCTGGGATGCTCTCGTCCACCGTGTAGATGTCCTTCGACATGCGGTTCACGATGCGGCCGAGAGGTGTCGTGTCAAAGAACGAGATGGGTGCACGCAGCACGCGCGACAGCAGGTCGTTGAACATGAGGCGACTCGCGTGCAGCGAGCCGAGGTATAGCAGCAGTACGCGCACAAACATCGTGAGCGCCGCGACGGCGTTCAGCGCCATGTACACGTACACGTAGTACATCTGCGAGTCCGGGTACTTCTGCGCCTCCTCGGACCAGTACGAAATCCAGAGCGTGGCGAGCAAAGTCACGCCCTGCGCGATCACGAAGCCCAGGACGACAACCAAGCCGGCAAATACACCACCAAAGGCGGTGATCCACGCCTTGTAGACCGACCAGGAGACGTCACCCACGGACCGATCCTCGTCCACCATGAGCAGCTCGCCGTTCTCGTAGTCGGCCTTGCTATCGTCACTGCGCGTGGACGAGGCTCGTGAGACGCGCGTGGAGCGGTCGCCACTCTTGCGCGAGCGGTTGCCGTCGTCGCTCTCGCTGTCACTCTCGACGTCCGAGGCCGAGTCGCCGGCCTCGGCGCCGCTCTCCTCCTTGTCGCTCTCCGTGTAGTTAAGCATCATTTGTGCGAGCACGCCCTTCTTGGAAATCACGTGCTTGTACGAGCCCTGCTCGACGATCTTCCCGTCCGCGAGCACGACAATGTTGTCGCACTGGCTCAGAAACGTCAGCGAGTGCGTCACGAGCACCACGAGCTTGTTCTTGAGCGCCTTCTTGATGCAGTGCGCGAAGATGTCGCTGCCCACGTGCGAGTCGACCGCCGAGAGCACATCGTCGAGTAGATAGATGTCCGCGTTCTGGTACACGGCGCGTGCGATGGCCACACGCGTGCGCTGGCCGCCACTCAAGTTAATCCCCTTCTCACCAATCTCCGTGCGGTCGCCGCCGGGCAGGATCGCAAGGTCCTTCTTGAGGCAGCTCACGCGCACGGCTTCTTCGTAGCGCGCGTGGTCGAACGGCAGGCCAAACGTAATGTTCTCACGCACAGTCGCGTTCTGGATGAACGGCTGCTGTGAGACGTACGCCACCGAGCCACGAAGCGCCACATCTCCAGTCGTGAGACGCGCGTCGCCCAGGATGCCGCTCAAAAACGTCGACTTGCCGCTGCCCACCTGGCCCACGACGGCATGCAACTGGCCGGACTTGGCGCTGAACGAGATGTTGCGCAGCACGGGGGCGTCATTGAGCTCTTCGCCACTCTCAAGCTTGGCACCAGCCGTGCTCTCGGTCGTACGGACAGCAGCAGCTGAAGCCGCGCCTTCCCACTTGAAGTCCGCGTTCTGGACCAGGATCCCGACGTCCTTGAGGCTGCCCTCGCCGACCTTGACGCGCTCCTCGGCGAGAAAGAAGTTGCGCAGGCGCTCAAAGCTCACGCTCGCCTCGACGATGTTGTTGATTACTTGCGGGAGCATGAAGAGCGGGAAGCGCAGGATATTGAAGAGCGCGAGACTCGTGAGCGCCGTGCCGACGTCCAGCGTGTTGCCCAGGAGCACGTACGTGAGGAAGGACACGACGGTTACGAGCGCCGGCACGATCGAGAAGATCGTGTTCGAGCCGGACTGCGCAAACACGTACACGCGCAGGCGGCTGAGCTCGTCGTCGCGGTACTTCATCACACGCTGCGTGAACGACGTCTCCCACGCCTTCATCTTGATCACCTTGATGCCCGAGAGCACTTCGTGGCAGATCTTGATGCGCTCGTCCTTGATGTTCATGAGGTTCTTCTGCAAGCTGCGCATGGCGCGCGAGATGAGCGAAATGAGCGGGATCATGAGCACGATCACGGCCACGCCAGCGAAGGTCGCCACGCCGATCTGCTGCCACAGCAGAACGCACGACACGATGATCTGGAACGCCGCATACCAGATGCCGTGCAGATACGGCGTGAGCTCCTGCAGGCGCTGCGCATCGATGGACATGAGGTTCGTGATCTCGCCCGTGGTCTTCTGCTGGCGCGCGGACGCCGATAGCACAAGCGACTTGTCAAAGACCGCCGTGACGATCGCACTGCGCAGTTGCATGCCCGTCTCGAAGCAGTAGAAGAAGTACTGGCGCAGCGAGAAGGACTGGACGACGCCCGAGACGAAGATCACGGCCGCGTACGAGAGTCCCTCGGAGAGCGGCGCTTCTGGGTCGCTCAAATACGCAATGATGTCCTTGATGATGATCGGGCCCACGAACTGCAGCGAGTCGTGGATGAGCTTGAGGAAACCTGCAATAACAAACTTGGTGCCAAAGGCCGTCGCGAGTGCCCAGGCGAGGCTCGGGCGCGCCTTCGCCTTCTGCAGCGCCCACTTCTCAGCGAAGCGCTGCGATATGCTCTCGGCGCGGTTGTATGGGTCCAACTGGAACAAGTCGTCGCTCTCAAGCGGCCGCTCGTTGCCGAGCTTCATGAGCGGTGTGACCCACGTGAAGAACACGGAGGCGCAGAAGCCCGAGTGCTGCGACGGGTAGCGATCGCCGAGCCCATCGCTGTGGTCCCACGTGATATCATTCTCGCCGTGCTGCACGAGCTGCTGGTAGTCGGCCTTGGCCACGGGCACAGCGTCCGTTAGCAGCGGCTTCTTCTCGTCCTTGCCGCCGACCGCCATCGTGTCGTGACTTACTTGCTCAGGTCGCGTTGAACACACCACAGCCACACGTACGTTGGCTCAGCTCCGTTGCTCTCGAGACGACGCGGGTGCGCAGCAGGAGACCAAACGAAAAGTGAGTGAGGAGAGTGAAGAGAGAGCAGCAGCCACCAGGTCGCTCGCCCGATGGGTCGTTACGTTTCGTACTTCTCGAACGAATGTGCGGCGGCGAGCCAGTCAGTCGTTGAAGAGCTCCAACGGCAGAACCGATTTCGTGTGTCCCACAATGTACCAATCATGATGACGGTGCTTTGAAAGCGATTTGAACTAATCAAGCGTGATTTAGGGCAATTTTAGTTAAATTTAGGACATCTCATTGGCTGAAAATGAACGCGCAATGAAGAAGATGGGCACTTTAACTTTGGCTTGTTTATGTTACTTTAATATGCCCTCTACATTTGAGTAGCAGTATATAGAATGTAATCCTTTTGTAAAAATATTTTATACATTGATAAAGATCCTTTGAGTAAAATAAAAGATAAACTTTAAATAAATAGGTATATTTACAAGGTATAGCGTCATCAAAACCATCACTCACAAGGTCTGTCGACGCGATCACCTCGCTGTAAGTTGAAACGAGGACTGTACATCATCGTCTAAGTACGGTCTCAAAAGCATCACTTCAGACAAAAAAATACCTTGAGAGACCCACGAGAGTGAGTCTGTCATGGCTCGCTCCTATAAGTTCCCGACGGACATACAAACAGACTGGTTCTTGCATGCAGCTCAACGACCGACCATATGTGAGCAGCTCTCTCACGCAACGCTTTCCCAAAGACAGCAGCATGCAGCTCAACATCTGAGATGTCAAGCTCTCTCGCTCAGCACAGTCCACCCCTCGACAGCTGGGACAAACTGCGTCTGCAATTTCACGTTGGCGATCACCTATGTTATACAATAGAAAAGCTCTCGAAAACTGCACCTATGCCCAACCAGGTCTTGAGAGGCCACGAGAGACCATAGGCAAAATCTCTGAGGTTATGCGAGCGGAGCTGGATGGCCCAGCACGGAAGCAGCACTTGCTTGTTGGCTTCGGCGTCTCCTATACTACTCAGAAGTAGCTCGACCACGGAGCTACTACTGAAGAGTAGCTGGCGTCGTGAAGGTGGAAACGCTTCAAGACCGGTCGTCGAGTCAAGCGTAATTAGCGCCTCAAGTTGAAACGACCGCATATCAGTTACATGTTACAATCCGATGCAATCTCTCCATCTCGAATTGTAATCCCCCAAAACGATGGACGGCAAAGCCGGTCGAGGTGGCGGCGCTCCTCCTGCCGCTACGGGCAACAACAGTGCCAGCGGCAAGAGGAAAGCGAAGGCCAAGCGAACCAGCGCTGCTGCGCAAGAGCCAGTCGCGCGTGCTGCTGCTGGCGGTGGCAAGAACAGCCATGCGACTGGAAGTGGTGGGAACAAGAAGAAGCCCAATGCTGCGGCTGCAGTGGCAACGAACGCGAAGGCCGAGAAGAAAGTCGCTGCCGTGCAGCCTGTGAACCACCAGCAACAGCAGCAGTCGGACCAGCTGGGTAAGAAGAAGAAGAAGAAGCGCCGACTCCACGCGGGCGCTGTTGCCGCGAAAGCTGCTGCAAAGGCTGCTGAGGCGGCAGCAGCAGCAGCAGCGGCCGCGTCGCAAGCATCCTCTTCGTCGAAAGCAAATCCGACTGGAGAGAAGAAACAGCAGAGTGGAGCTCCATCCACACTAACGAAAAGACAGAAGGCAGTGCAGGCGAGCGTGGCTGCGCTGAAAGCGACATCAGCGATAACCACGAGGAGCTCCTCGCATGCAGCTGCTGCTGTTGTGGAGAAACAGCGCGCTGATTCTTCGTCACTCAAGCCTGCAAAGAAGAAGCAAAAGCTGGGGAATCAACCACAGCAGCAACAGCAATCAAATGCTGCTCAACCAGCTCCGAAGAAGCAGCAGAAGCAGAAGCAGCAGAAGCCTGTTCAGCAGCCTCCTGTCCCACGTGCCCAAGACAACCTTCCGAAGCCAAAGCTCAAGACGAAGCGAAAGATCGATGAGGTACGATCATGTGCGTTGTATCCCAGCTGTTATGGCTGTCTTGTAGTAGGTTCTAATGGCGCTCTTGCTTTTGGATTGTGTGGAAATCAAAGGTGAACCAGGAAGCTGTGGTAACAGCAACGACAACGCCGCAGCCACAGCAAACGATCCGCCAACCTGTAGTGAAGACTACAGACTCGGTTTCTGAGGCGAAATTGTCTGTGAAAAAGCCCAAGTTGGTGGTGCTCAACAGGAGAACTGCTAAAGTGTCCAGTGAAGTTCCAGTTGAGGCAGCAGCGGCGTCAATTCTAGAGCTTCCTGCGCTTGCACCGAACGAGGTGATTCCAGCAGCAGAACTACAGCACGTAAGATTCATTCATCATGGTATCGCCAATTGACTGCATTGATGTCGTAGAGTTAGCTGACTGTGCTGTTTGATATCTCAGGATACCAAGTCAGCATCCTCGAGTTCGTCAACGACCGCTACTGCTCCTGCTGGTGCAGCAGGTTCTCATGCTGCGTTAGTGTCGGAGCCAGCGACTGCAATGGAATCTGACACCGATGCGAGCTCAGCCACTCTAGCTACGTCGCAGAGTCAAGAGCTCAGCCAGACAACTGCTGCTCCTCTGCAAGCTCGACAGAGCGTGGAACGCGCTTCATTGCCTATCGACGAAGCTGTCCAGGATGTTCAACCAGCGAGTCGGACAGTCCAAGACTTGTCCATTGTTCAAGATCCACATCTCCTTACGCCAGATGTGCAAGCTACGCCAGACGCGCCTCTTGTCGTTCGTGAGGAAGTGGTTATCACTACTGACGAAGAAACTGGCGCCGTTATCTCGGCTGCTCTCCAGAACGTCCAAGCAGCACAGACATCGCCCACTGTCCGACATGTAGAGATACCGACGCCAGATGAGCAAGCTACATCAGACGCGACTGTTGTTCATGAAGAAACGCCTGCCATTTGTAAAGAAGAGGTTGAAGCTGTCATCTCGGAGCAGCCTCAGTCCACCGAAATCTTCTCGCTAACAAGCTCGGACTCGGAAGACTCTGATTCAGAAACTGAAGATGAAGAGGTGGAGCCATCTGAAGATGAAGAAGTGGAGTCATGTGAAGACGAAAGAATGGAGTCGTATCCAGCAACCGCATCTCCGTCTCCAGACAGGAGCGAAATGGTGAACGATTGGCTTGCGAACTCGCCAAGCCCAGTAAAGGATTTCGAAGCCGACGATTTGTTTTTGCAGCCGGAACCGGAACTCGCATTCGCAACCAGTGGGAACGATGAGACTGAGATTGTAACCCTAGCAGCAACAAGTCCTGGCAACGATGATGAGGCCGAGATCCGAACTTCGACTGATCCAGTTGAAGTCGCTCCGGTGGTGGAGAAGCCCCGTGACGTAGTGGAGCCATCTGCTGATACACTTGAAAGTGAAGAGACAGCCGCAGAGGTTGAACATGAAGGGAAAGACGATGCTTCAGTTGGCGAGCTGCTTGCTGCTGTTGGACAACCAGAACCTCAAGAGCTCAAGAGCTCGAGAATGTTCAAGTCGGAATTTCCAGAACCAGCGCATGAGAACTCACGGGTGATAATTGAAGAATCCAAGCACGAAGAACCGATTTCTGTACCACTCCCAGCACCAGCAGCACTTCCTCCAATACCGACGCAGCTGCCTCGCTCGACGACTACAGCACCGCCACAGCCAATTTCGACTGAACCGAGCTACCACACGTTTGTGCGGAGCTCATTCGCCCTATCCAGTGTGCGCACACCATCCAATATTGAGACTCCATCACCACCTCCTCAGTCTGAGAAGAAGCGATCGTGGGGTGCATCGTTTGGGTTGGCGCTCAGTCCTCCCGAGCAAACTCCTTCAGCCTTATCGTCGTCGCAGCCCGTGTCTTCGCATATGTCTTCCGCACTCATGACGTCACCACTGAGCTCGTGGTTCCTCTCGAAGGGCCATGCGAACTTTGTCCAGCAGGTGTCGTTCCCGCCTCGACCAGTAAGTGACCGCCGCCGCCGCTCACTGTCGCCTCGAAAGCAGCTCAGCACCATTAACAACAGCAATCAGAATCACACAGCTCAGGCAACGCAACAGGGGATCGGCTCTCAGAAAGAACACGTTGAAGAGAAGCGGTATGTCGAGAGCGCTGACGACGAAGATGATGAAGGCGATCAAACGGGCTCGAGCGGCAACGCGTTCCTGGAATCGCTCGCGTTGCGTTCGAATTGGCGCACGTGGTACGGCAATGTGGACAAGAGAGACCTGCTCGACCCTCCACTGCAGCACGTCCCAGCTGACGTGCAGCAAGCGATTGACACCGTGAACCAGTCAAGTGATCATTCGGCACTCGCTGATTCGTTTACTGCTGCTGGTAAAAACCACCAGACAAAGAGCAGCAACATTGAGCTGCTTGAAGCAGAAATCAGGTTTGTGTCGCAAGATGCGAGCGAATGTGCATTGTGGTGATTGACCACTGTCTGACTGAGATATCATATGCTGTGGCTCGCTTGCGTTCGTTGTTATGTGTGGTTGCTGTGTTTGAAGAGCGGAGAAAGCGCGCGCAAGGGCATTCGACCAGGAGCTGCTGCTCATGCTCCGAGGCGGCTAGAGGACTGCTGGTCACCCGCCTATGGCTGGACCACGCTTGAGACACAGAGCG
The DNA here is from genome assembly GCA_023334315.1 of Globisporangium alternatum. Lineage (NCBI taxonomy): Eukaryota > Oomycota > Peronosporomycetes > Pythiales > Pythiaceae > Globisporangium > Globisporangium alternatum. The sequence goes on from JAASGT010000818.1 coordinate 12,219, forward strand.
AAGCAAATGGAGGAATCATATGAGGCAACGAGCCGGAAGCATGAATACGATCTTTCCAAGTCGAAATGGGTCAAATTGGCTGTGTGTTCTCATTCTCTCGTCATCACTATCATGAACGCATGGCTGTCTTCCTGAACACAGAAGAGACCTCCAAGGATACGAAGTGTCAGAGGCTCAATCGTAAACCTCTCCGTGACTGGTGCGACCAACATTTCGTGTTAATGAACTGTTTGTTATACCACTGGTACTTGCTTGACTCCGCGTGAAAGACATACTTCACCATTGCATTCACGAGTGCGATGTGCAAGACGTGAGTCTGATCTTCTCGATACTGCTCGAACGCCAACATTTTGAATCACATATCTCAGAGTACCAGGTACAGTGAATATCGTCAATAGTCCCCACCCGATTTGCACAGTTTGTCGAAGGCTATGCTGGATTGGAAGTTATGGATGTGTGATCAATAGTAAAAACAGATGAAAGTGTGTGATACGCAAAAGCTGATATATAAAATATATGAGACTAATCAAATATATCCGGCGACTATTGACGATAATCACTGTACTCCAAAGTGGGCTTCACTTTGGAGAGTCCACCTCGAGAGAGACTCGAAAAACCTGCCACTTGTACAGTATTCATGCTCTCAAAAGGCACTTTGATTCACAACGCAGCCGAACGTTATCTCGATTTTCCGAGGTCAACTAGAGTACAGTAGGTTTTGATAAGCGAAAATATTTCAAAAATTTATATTTTCTCACAAACTAGACATGCACACTTACGCTGCGCCGTCAGCGATACCGTCGGCACCCGTGACACCCACCAGCACCACTCCCTTGACCGAGATCGTGGGGGCGATGTCGTACGTGACTGTCTGATTTGGGAGAATGCTGATGTGGAACTTGCTGAGCAAACTCGCGGCCACGATTTTCATCTCGAGCATCGCGAGGTTGATGCCTAGGCACAGGCGCGGGCCGCCATGGAAGATCGGGAACTTGAAGGGCGACACCTGGATGAGACTTCCGGTGGTCAGGTCGATCCAGCGCTCGGGCTTGAACTCGTCGGCGTCTGGACCCCACACGTTCTTGCTCCTTCCAAGTGCGTAGGACGGGAAGATCACGCGCGTGCCCTTCTTCACGAACGTGCCATCACGGAGCACGAGGTCCTCCATTGCCGAGCGATCGTTGAGCGGCACGACCGGGTTTAGACGCAGACTCTCCTTGATTGTAGCCTCAAGATATGTGAGCTTCTCGACCTCCTCCATGGACGGTGCAGCTCCGACTTCCGTGCTGGAAAAGAGCTGAGGCAGCATCTCCTTAATCTCAGCGCGGATCTTGCGCTCGACCGCCGGGTGCCTGTCGAGCATCACGAAGAACCAAAAGAGCGTCTGCGACGTGGTGTCGCGACCGGCAAACAAGAACGCGAGCACGATGTTCTTCAAGTGGTTCATGTCTGGATTCTCGTCACTGCTGTCCAGAAAGAGCGAGACGACGTCCTTGGAGTCCTTCTTGCCACCGTTGCGACGCGCCTTGATCGAGTTGAGCATCACCTCCATGCCAATATCGTCGATCACCTTCTTGTACCGCAAGGTTTTGCCCTCTTCACCAACTCCGAGCCAGCGCTGGGCTTTCCAGAACCACCTTGGACGGAATAAGCGCGTCATGACCGAGCGTGTGGCACCGTCGAACGCGTCCTGGAACGGGTGGACTTGACCTGGCGTGAGGCAGTCCATTTCGATGCCAAAGCCGATCTCAGCAAACGCCTGGAGCGTGAATGAAGCCATCAGCTTGGACAGATCGATCGGCATCCCGTTATCACGCGCCTCATTGAAGATCTCGTGCAATGGCACAATGTGCTTTTGCACGACCGCAGCCATCGAGTCGCGGAGCGCGCGCCGCGTGAACAGGTTGCTCGCGATCTTGCGCTGGTGGAGCCACTTGACGCCGTCGACTGCAAAGATCGCCTCGCCCACGATGTCCACGAGGATCTCGGCCTGAGCGTTCTTGTCAAATTTGTCAAAGTGCGTCTTCATGACGTCCTCAAAGGCCTCGGGCGTGCCCAGGATGAGCATGTCTACCAGACCGAGCACCTTGACGAGCCACGGCTCGCCGTTGAAGAACTGGCACTGCTCGCTCATCCAATCGTGAATGTCTGCCGAGCGGCGCGCAAAGTCGAGCGTGTTCTCCAGGAACGGCAGCGTGCTCGCCGGTCGATGGATCGCGCGAGCGGACGCTTTGGCGGGTCGCTTGGTGGCGGCGATGATGGCCACCACGATGGCGGCCGTGACCGCGATGTACCCGAGCGCGCCCAGGTGCACGTAGCTCTGCAATAAGTGGCGCCCGTCGTGGAGCAGCGACAGCATCGTGACGACGAGCTCTTGCTGGCGGTGGGAAGGATTGGGAAGTGAGAGGAGTGGAGACCGGGGCGTGGTCTCAACGGACTGCATGCACTTTCTGTTATACCGTAAAGTGAGATCGCTGATTTGTGTCATTTCGGCATAAACATAACTCTGACTAGATATAGTGTCAATTTGATGGATTGTAGAAACGGAGAGCGAGCAGCTAATGAGAGAGATGACTTGTTGGAGTTCCAAAATACAAAGACAGGTCTGTTTTGGTGTTTTCAAACACTGTAAAGATGCGTGGTATTGATGCTGAGCTATTTGATTTGTGGATCGTCTCTGTTCGCTTGACGTCTTTTGTTCATTTCGTCCATTTTATGTCTCATAGGTGATAAAGTTAGAAGAATGCTAAAAAATGTATGAAAACCAAATTAATTGTCTACAAGGGTTTGAGTTTCAAAAACATCCATAAATTGTGTAAACGTTTATGGTTACTTGTCCTCTGGCTTGGTTAAGGTTGTAGTCAACTGGCTCAGCTTAGGATTTGCTCACTAAGTAGAGTCGGTTGGAGTCAGGGTCTGGTTGTTAGTATGCGCAAATTGGTCCAATTTTGCATCAGCTTGGCTATTTTGACCATAAACATTTACGCAATTTATGGATGTTTTTGAAGTGCATGCAAAATTGGAGCCAAATTCAGCGTGGTCGTGAATACAAGACCCTCTAAATGTACAATTTTATTGGATTTTGATGGACCACTATAACCATAGATAAATTGGCAGTATCCGTTAATATACGGTACCCTAAAATGCATGTCAAAGGCGGGCCCTTTATTTGAAGCAGTTTCAACACACATGCGTAATTACGTGTAGTTGTAAAATAGGACGCACCACATTGAAACAAGGGCAATGAGCTGAAAGTAGGACCAAACTGATGGCCATCCACTTGGCACACAATCTGCTCGTTATCGCG
>JAASGT010000819.1:0-15518 GCA_023334315.1 Globisporangium alternatum
CCGGCAACATCATTACGCGCATGATCAAGTCCAAGGACATGTTTGTGACCAAGACCTGGGAGAGCCTCGGCGCCATCGTACCCAACTAGAGGCGCTTCGATCGGCCTCTTGCTTTCGTATGTAAATATATTCTTTCCCATATCTTCTTGCTTCCTCGGTGCTCGAATCTCAGCTTCACCTCCGTTGTGAGTGATGGTCAGTATCACATAATTGGTGAGTGATGGTCGAAGCTATGAAAAGGTCACCAAGCGCTGCTCACAACGAAACCAGCGACAAGAGCACGCGAGACTCACGCGCTCTCGCACAGCACTACAAAGAGAGATCCCAGTCACTTCCAGAGACGATGTCGAGCGATCAGGTGCTTCTGCGCTGCACGAAGGAGGGCGGGAAGCTGCGTGTGCGCATCATCTCCCCCGGGTACTTTCGCGAGGCCAACTGCCAGTTCCCCCGCAGTATCCGCAGCGAGGGCCAGTTCTACTCGGTCGAGCCGCGCAGCATCCGCCTGGTGCAGAGTCGCGGAGGCCGCAACTTCTACCGTGTCGCGCAGCCCATTACGATATGTGGAGACCACGACGACGAGGCTGACAGAGAAGCTGGCAAAGAGAAGCACACAGGGGGCAAGGAGAAGCACACAGGGGGCAAGCGTCGCCAGCGACCCGTGGAGAAGCCCAAGAATGTGTTCGACCACAAGGACGAACCCGACTGCGTCGTGTGCCTCGACAGCCAGAAAGAGCAGATCTTCGTGCCGTGTGGCCACTTTTGCATGTGCAAGGGCTGCATTAAGCAGCTTGTGCAGCCCAAGAAGTGTCCGATCTGCAGAGAGTCCATCAAGGCCATGATCCTACCCAGTGAGCTATGATTGAGCAGCTCAACCTAAGTAGGACAGTCCATGAGAGCTATTGCCAGAGAAACACGCTCAAGAAGTTATCGACATTCAATGACGCATTATGGGCTATAGCGATTGTAAAACAAAAGAAAGCGTATCCTGTGCGGATTTATTATCAAAATTGGGTTTCCTTCTCTGTCAACAGCATCACTCTCACGAAGAGCTACTCACCACATCGACCAACAACGCTCTACGAACTCACGATGGAGACGGCAGTGTCTGTGAAGTGGCAGACCGTCCCGTCGACGCCCGTGCCGACCAGCGTCGGCACTTTGCCGCCGTCGTAGCGCGAGCAGACCTGGTAGTCGGTCGTCGACGTGTAGATCGTGGCGTTCACGATGTTGGCCTCGTCCATATAGTTCTTGTTCACGCGCACGAGCTCGGCCGTCGGGCTCACGGACGTGACGCCGTCCACGATGATCGTGCGCTTCACGGGGCCGCACGTGCCGCAGGACTCGTAGAGCTGCGCCGAGCCCTCCATGTAGAAGTTGCCGCTCACGGTGACCGTCCCACCGGACTTTCCGTAGATCACGCGCTGGCTGGCCGCCTTCACACCCCCACCGGTGACGGTGGACGTGCCCAGCCCCGTGTCGACCACGAGCGCGGCCTGGCACACATCCTCAGCCCAGACGTTGTCAAGCGCGCACTTGTTCTCTGAGCAGAAGACGCCCGTCACCTGGTTGCCACCGATGATCACGTTCTTGAGCACGCCACCCGATTGCACAATAAATACCGCGTCGTCGCTCACCATCGCCTTCGCTTCGTCGCACAGCACGTTGCTCCGGTCGTACTTCTTCATGGCGCCGTCGAAGACCTCGCCTGCGGCCACGACCTGCGGCGCGTCGAGCAAAACTGTCTCGGTCGCAGTCGGCCAGTTGCTCGCGGGGAGCGTCGAGACAGGCGCTGGGGCTGGGATCGGTGCTTCCGTTGGCGCCTCAGTCACTGCTGCGGTTGGCGCCTCAGTCGGTGCTTCGGTTGGTGCGGCAGTTGGTGCCACTGTTGGCGCCGCAGTTGGTGCCGCAGTCGGTGCCACAGTTGATGCCGCAGTTGGTGCCGCAGTTGGTGCTTCTGTGGGAGCAACGGTAGGCGCTTCTGTTGGTGCCACAGTTGGCTTCACAGTCGGCGCCTCTGTTGTCGCTGGGGTCTGTTGTACTGCTGGCTTCACAGTGGGTGCTGGAGTCGCTACTGGAGTGTCGTCCATCTGGTCGTCGTCGTCCTTTGGGTCCTTTGCTGGCTTGGGGGTCTTCGTAGGCTTCGCTGGCTTGGGGGTCTTTGTGGGCTTTGGAGCCTTGGGTGTCTTTGTGGGCGTCGCTGTTGTGACCACAGGCACGACCGTGGGGGTTGTCGTGGGCTTGCTGGTCGTCGCGACTGGGGCGCTCGGGGTCTTCGCTGGGACCTGAGCGATTGGCGCGATAGTGACCACTGGAAAAATGGTAGCGAATGGTCTAAACGTAGCTGGGATGAGGCTCCCGGGGTTGTATTTGCCCCAGCCTGAAGGGCTGAACGTCAGCGGCACACTCGTCCCTGCTGCCGCTGGCTTGAACGTCTTGGGTTTGCTTCTGGCCACTGGTTTTTGCGTCACGGGCTTGCTGGTATCTGCTGACTTGGGCGTCGTGGTGGCAGGCGGGTTGTACACATTATTGTTGTTGTTGTTGTTACTGGTGGCAGGTGCGCTGGTGGTGCCGCTCCAGTACGGGTTGCCCGTGGTGCCGGCGTGCGTGTCCACCCAGTACGAGTTCGACTCACCTGCGACTATTTCATCATACACACAAAGAGAGAGAGACAAGCAATTGCCATACACAAACAAAGCTTCCATGTTAGACCAACAACAACAGCAGCCACACGAACATCACAAGTCGCATGAATACAAAGCGGGCGTACCTTGGTGGAGCGCCACCGACGCGAGCGCGAGCAAGACCGCGGCGGTCTTCATGATGCACTGCTGCAAGTGACGACTGCAGCGAATGGATATGGTGTGCAGACAGGAGACCACGCGTGCGAAGCGATGGAATAGGAGTGAGGCGCGGATCACCGAGTACTAGGATCCGTAGCAAGCGCTCACTTACGCTGTTTTGCTATGAGAGCGGCAATGCGACGCGACCGTGCGACTTGCGCCGGCTGCTGCTGACTACTTCGCAAATCAAACAAAGCAAGCAAGTGGGCGTCGTCTTGGCGTCGAGACCATGAGGGCCATCAGATGGCCTCGCGCCGCGCCTCTACGACGTTCCACCATGCGAGCACCTCTCATCGGAAGGAAAGAAAACGGGATAAATGACCGATTAAAGCCGTCCAAACAGCAAAACACGAGCCAACTGAGAGAGTCGGAAAAAGTCAGACATGTAATTTACCGATGCCACCAAACCTCTGCAAGGGCATATCCCAGCTGGATCAAATGTTGCTAGAACTTCAAGCAAGATCGGTCGGCTGGTTGGTTGCCCACCGATCAATTGCTTCCCTAGCAAAGCACGCAGCTCAATCACTTGTTCTCATGGCAACGCCTCGGTAAGCATTTGCATTTCGTATGGCTTCACCACGTTGCGCTGTTTGACGCCAAGCACACAATTGAGCTGCTATAACATGGCGCATGCCAAAGGCTTGCTATTTACGAATAATGATGCTCTGTCATTACAGCAAAAGCAGCGCACGCCCATGCTGAATCCAGTGAAAGAAGCGTTCGTTCGCTATCGGGATACTCTATCGCCAGCGCTGGCCTTAAACGGCCACTCAAGTCAATACTGTGTACGAATAGGCGTCTGTTGCTAATATGCGCCGCACTTCCACGACCTTTCCTTGTTAACTCTAGAGAACTGAATATGATCCGCACTGGTGACAAACTTCTGAACGCGAGCTGATAGATGTGGGTTGGCGCCTTTTCGTGGCCCCGATGGAAGAAGCATGCGCACTGCTGGTCTTTTACATAGGGGAATAGAGCATGTTGTCCTTTGAGCCACGTCAGCACTGGAATAGTCTTGAGCGCAATATTGGCAGACAAAAGCAGTCAGGACGGGGCTTCACTTGCTGCGGAGACGCTGGACATGATGATCGTCGGGCGAACACGCTTCAGAAGAGAGAGAATTTGATCAGCTGAGCCTCTCTTCCAGCATAACCTATTGTAATGCGTATATATGCTGTTGCAAAGGCATGAAAAAAGCAAAAATCGAACCGTCCGTGTTTGAAAGGAATTGACGAAGTGTAAAAAGCAGCTGGTTCTCGAGAAGCTTCTCGGCGGGGAACGAGGCGGACAGTGGGAGGTAGACACCTCAGCAGATTTATCATTGTCCACCTCACTTCACAGTGCTAGCCCTGGCGGGTCAAGGGTCGAGGCGTCTGGCCCAAGCTCTCGAGACACAATCGCATTGGAGACTTGTGTTTACTGTTGATGGACGCCGTCGCGTTGGTTCATTCTGTTCACCATCATGATAGAGAAACCACTGGGGTTGCTACGATTCACTTGGGAAGAGATGGAAGGCGTGGTGGAGTGCTTCGTGCGAGAGGCAGCTTTCTTCTGCTGAGACGCGCGTGCAGGGATCCAAATCCCAGCTGCAGCAAGTCATGCTCCCAACTGCCGCCGTCCGTGGATTTGGTGAAGTGCGAGAAGAGCAGCTGTGGCGCTTTCGCCGAGAGATTACTCAACCAGACCAGCCAAGCTCGCTGTCAGCATCAACGAATCGCCCCTGGTCAAAGGCAAGAAAACAGCCTGCCCATCAACACTTCACTCTTGTCCATTTTTTGTTCGTTTTTACAAAAGTAGTCAACAAATGATCTTGCTCTCTAGTGACATGACACTATAATGGGGATTGCACTAGCCAACGAAACACGGAACGTTCGGGACAGTCGAGTGACAGGCCAGCACATGTCAATCGAACGGGCAGGTCAGCATGGGCACGGAGGATGCGCCATGGCGCAAGCAGCAGCAGCAGCAGCAACGCCAGCGCTCACAGCCCAAGCGGCAGCAGCAGAAGGCCGCACATCCTTCTAATAACCAGCAGCCTCATGGTTCTCACAAGAAACGTGCGCTAACCACGCCTGCTGTCGCAGCCGGTGTGAACTGGAAGAACTCGAGTCTGAAGCACGATCGCCTGGCACAAAGCATCAGCAACAAGCCAGGGAAGCAGCGCAAGGACGTCAAGAAGGTGAGCAGCAAGCCGCGCGAAGGTAAGCGCGTCATTCACGTTGCTACAGCGACTCCCAGCAAGAAGCGTCATACAGGCAACGAGCGCCACCACAGTCGTGCATTCCCCAGAGGCAAGCGCCATGCGGCGTCGCGCAACGCAGAAGAGGAGCGACAGAGCCACGAGCTGCCAGAGCCAGTGACGCCGTCATCATCAACAGCAGCAACGCCTCTCGACCAAGAGATCGCGGACTTTGTGCGCTTCGTGTCGCTGACGACAAAGGAACGCGCGTTCCGCCTACGCGTGTTCACGGAGATGAAGGAGCTCATCTGCGCCACATTCGAAGACGCGACGGTGCAGCTGTACGGCTCGTCTTCCAACGGCCTCGACACGTTCCGCAGCGACTTGGACATCACGGTGGGCAACATCACGCTCAGCAACTCGCTGCGGTCGGCGGTGCACAGCAACATGCTGGGCAACGCGGACGCAGACGAGCTGGACGTTGACCCCGAGAGCGATGACGAGGACTATGAGGACGAGCGCTACCAGCCACCACAGGCTGCTTCAGTTATCGTACAACAGCCAATGCTAGCCAATGCAGATACAGATGACGAGCCGTCGTTCTCGCTCAATATCGCAATGCCCGCTGGCTCGTCCAACAGCAGGAATGGCTCGTATTCCCACTTGCCAGCAGTGCCATCATCTCTGGCCAAGTCACCATGGAACCCGACGCTGCGCCGCAAGAAGATCCGCGTGCTACGCGCGCTGCAGTACCTTTTGAAGGTCAAGCGGCCGCAGTTCCAGGTCAAGTGTCTGCAGAAGGCCAAGATCCCGATCCTGATGGTGCGTGACCCCAAGTCACAGCTCAGCATCGACATTGGCGTGAACCGCGAGGCGTTCGAGGCGAGCGACCACGGACGCACGACAACGCTCGTGATCGAGCTGCAGCAGGTGCTCGGAGCTTCGTTCACACTGCTCGTGACCTTTCTGAAGGAGTTTCTGCACCAGTTCGAGCTCGACAAGCCCTTCACGGGCGGCCTCGGAAGCTTCAGGCTCTACATCATGGTCGCGTCGCTCTTCCCACTGGAGAAGAGTACGAATGGCCGCGTCCAGACCAGCAAGCACGTGCCATCAGTATCCACTCTGCTGCGCTCATTCTTCCACGTGTTTGGCAACAAGCGCAAGCCCCACTACCTGCAGAGCAGCACGGTGCTCCGACTCCCGTTTGATGACAGCACTGTGGACTTTTCGACGGTCTTCCGATTGAGTGACTGCGTGGACGCATTTGCCATGGCGCACGACATTCTGATGAAGACGAACTCGCTCGGCGCCATTATCTTTGAGGATAAGCTCGCTGATGAGCGCGAGCAAGTGCGCAAAGCCATGGTGGCGCAGATGGCTGATACAGTGAATGCAACCAGGAACCAGCGATCGCCTCACAATAGAAGATAGAACAGATAGATAGAAGATATGTATGTAATGTATGTGAATGTTGACAAGCGAGCCTACTGTTTCATTATTATGCGTCGACTGTGAACTGTTTGAACGTGTCTGGGACGCCGATCCACGTCTCGATGGCTGCGACGAACGCTCTCTTCCTCTCGCGCACTCGCTGGACGCTTTCGTCAGCCGCGTGCGAAGAATCAGATGAGACGCCAGGTCGCTGGACTGGGATCGCCGCTTTCTGCTGCTGGTACGATAGGAAGGCTGGTTGAAGAGCGTCCTCGCTACTACTGATGCTGCTGCGTTTCTCTATCGACAGGACGTGGCGAAATGCGAGGAAGAGCATCCACTTCGCCAGTCGTGACGCCACTTTCTGCGTCTCACTCATATTCATCTTCGCCACTTTCTTGGCGCCCTGCTTCAGCCCCGAGGCCGCCATCAGCACTTCCACGTCCGCGCTCTGGAAGAACTTCAGCATCAGGGCATGATGAGAAGGTGTCGTGGCTGTACTTGTCACTGCGCTGCTGCTGCTCGTGGCTTCTCTCCAGTGGGCTTCGCGACAGGTCCAGTTGAGCGCCAGGCTCGACGCGGCGCGCTCTTTCGTTCGCTTGCGCTCAAACCCACTTCTGTCTTCGTGCGTTACAATGTGGAACTTGCATGAACTTTGAAGTTTCGCAGCACTGCTATCGTCACTGTCCATTCGCTTTTGGAGTCTGCCGAAGATCGCGCGCTGCAGCGCTTCTTGCTGCGCCATCACCGAGACGCTCGCGTCGTCGGCACTCACGACGATCGATTCTAAAAACAGCGGCTCGTAGAACTGCAGCAGCAGCGTTCCTTGGACGCCCAGCGCATTCCACTTGGCGAGTTTGTCTGAACAGCTCATCGAGAGCGTCTGCTTGTCCGCCGGCAGGTCCGAGCGACCGGACTTCACACGCGCGATACCGGTCATCTGGTCGAAGCGCTTCTCCTGTGGTGGCTCGTGATGCTGATGATTGCTACCAGAGTCTACATTTTCACCACTGTGTATGGATGGTTCGCCCCGTTTGCGCTTGGCCTTCGCGCCAGTGAGGCGGAACGCACTGCGCTCCTCGTCTTCTGTTTGCTGGACTCTTGTAGCATCCACCGCTTCATGCGTTGTGCTCACGTCAGCTGCACGCTCGACACGCTGCTTGACCAGCTCATCGACGACATCGGCACGCAGCTGGTAGATCGCTGCGTCTCCGCATGGCGCTTCGCTGATGTAGAGATGCAGCGTGTGCTGCGTCTTGAGTTGCAGGCGTTGGGTCACTGGATGTCTCTCAAAGAGCGACGATTCGCTGTCCTCACGACCTGCAGCCCACGAGAGTACTTCGGTGTATAGATAGCGCAGCAGCGCGCGCCTTGCGAGGATCTCCGCGTGGCAGTCGTTCATCACGAGCCCATTTTCGTGGAGGTCGCGCCGGCCGAGACACTTGTTGCCTGTCGCTGCCGCCAACACGCGCACTGTCGATGAGCTGCTGACGCAATTGACGTCATCAGGCCTGGAGACGACGACAATGCCTGCGAGCACCGTCCATTGCGACGGCGGGATCTTCTTCTGCCACTCGGCGGACGCGCGGAACCAGCGCAGCACTTCGTCCGCCACGCTCTGCGCCAGTGCCGCCATCGCGTTTGTGCTAATGTGGTGCAGAAGGTTTCATGACATCCCCATTTGAGTGACAAGTTATGGACGTACTGACATGGATGCCTTTCAAAAATGCGATCGCTCTATTCGTGCTGACGCTCGTGGTTCATGGCGTTCATAACTACATTAGCATGCGAATATCTCTTGCTGTGTGCGCATGGATTGTCTAGATGGCTCGGATGTCAATCGAACTGCTGCTCGCGTCGCTCGCATCTCGCGCCACTTCTTCCCGCTTGGCGTGGTCCTCGCGCGTCTCGAGGAAGAGCAGCGGCGTCATGCCCAGCAGACACCCGATGGTCACGCCGATGGAGCTACCCACGACCTTCGCCCAGCGCGTCTGCTTCAGCATGAGCTGCACAGAGTGTAATCGGATCAAACGAGGCATTAGTGCCAGCATCACAATGGCTAAAAGGACTCAAGAGTCACAAGAATGCGTACCTGCTCCTGGGTCAGTGCGGGGTTTGGCAGCCCTAGGCGAGCGCACATGTCCTCCACGACGTTCCCGAGACCGAGACCAGCGATGTCAGAGATGGTGTTGCCAATGCCCGCGGCGGCCATGGACGAGATGCCGAGCGAGACGCCAAGCGTGACGTCGATGTAGTCGCCGGCGATGATCATGATCGCGTTGTCCACGAAACCGAAGCCGATGAACGGGATCCCGTGCTGCAGCGCAACGTACTTGATATCTTGCAGAGAGACCGTCGCTGGCTGCGAATGCGACGCCATGGGTGTAACTGCGGCTGCTGTGTTGCTAGCGACAGCAGCGCTCTGGTCCTGCTGAGCACCCGCAGCCACGGCGGTCGTCATTGCACCTTTGTGGTGCTGCACGTGGCTGAGCGCCTTGGAGAGATTTCGTACAGTCGATGGACTCAGCTGATGACTCAGCCGCTGGATCGCGTCCGGGTCCTTGAGCGCTGTCTCCAGCTGCCGCAGCAGCGCCGAGTTCTCCGACGCGCTCGGGTGCGAGTGGTACCCTCGTCGCAGCACGCGAAGGCGCGCACCGGAGCTTGTGATAGTTGGTGGGCAGCAAGAGATAGAGGCGGCGGCGACGCGCTGCATGGCGACCGTATTCAGCAGAGCGCGGCGCATTCTTCCGTGGCGTCTGGGGACTGACTGACGTGGTGGCTTTCGACTAAAAGCACCACATGGGAATCAACGTGGGTGAAGAGATCCGATAACGAGAATCTCGCGAGAATCCACCATCGTCCGTAAACTACCACCAAAATGCTTCTATTAGTGGTCCCTAGCAATCTTGCTAGGGGTTCCCTGTTGTTGACGGCGGTTTTGCGAAACTAAATGACGGAAATGTACTTGATTTTGTAGTTTACTGCATTGCGGCTGATTGGACAACCGGTGGCACTTCACTTGTGATTGAGCAACAACGGCAACAAACATGAGCGGTATTGAAGATGCCAAGCGCACGGTGCGTGCTGGATGACTGGCTGGCTATGCATGCATCCACTGTTCCTACTATATGCTGATGGTGTACTTACGTGCTGACTGACAGGCCGCGCGCCAAGCGGTGGACGAGTACGTCAAGGACGGCTTCATCGTCGGCGTCGGCAGCGGCTCCACGGTCGTGTACGCCGCCGAGCGCCTCGGTGAGCTCGTGCAGCAGGGCAAGCTCTCCATCAAGTGCATCCCGACGTCTTTCCAGTCCAAGCAGGTGCGTTCGCAGTGCTCTGTGTCGTGATTTGTTGATATATGTGTGTAATCATACTAACGTTGTCATGTTGCCTGTAATGAACAGCTCATTGCGCAGCACAAGCTCACACTCACGAGCCTGGACGAGAACCCGGTGATCGACGTGACGATCGACGGCGCGGACGAGGTGGACACGCAGCTCAACTGCATCAAAGGCGGAGGCGCGTGCCAGCTGCAGGAGAAGATCGTGGCGTACGCAGCCAAGAAGTTCGTCGTGATCGCCGACTACCGCAAGGAGTCGACGCAGCTGGGCGAGCAGTGGGTGCAGGGCGTGCCCGTGGAGGTGATCCCGATGGCCTACGTGCCGCTCATGAACAAGCTGCGCGAGATGGGCGGCGCGCCAGTGCTGCGCATGGCCAAGGCGAAGGCCGGCCCCGTGGTCACCGACAACGGCAACTTTGTCCTCGACGTCAACGTAAGCAGAGTCGTCATGTTGGCTATCTGTCGTGTGTCGATTGCTGTGGCTAACCATACGTGTTTTCTGTGTGTGGACACTTTGTAGTTTGGCCTGATCAAGGACCCGCAGGCGCTGAACGACCGCGTGAAGCTGCTGCCGGGCGTCGTGGAGGTGGGCTTGTTCTGCGGCATGGCGGAGAAGGCGTTCTTCGGCCAGGCGGACGGGTCGATCACCACGCGCGTGGCGTCGAGTCTGTAGTTTTTTCACAGAACGACACACACCACTTGATAGGAAAATAACAGACGCACAGCGTTAGAAAAGCGACTAGCAGATGGAGACACTGACGACGGATGTCAATAGCGGCCAAGTTCATTCATTTGAGAAGCTTCGTGGTTCGATCGCTATCTACTGGTGGATACTCATGCAACAATTTGGCTTTAGAGATGTTTTCTGTTCTTCATGCAGAGTGCTAGGTAGATGTTGTTTTCTATGTGGTTGGTTGGTGGTGAGCTGTTCAAAAGCTCATTTCAAAGAGCTCTCTGCTCAGGCGTTCTGTTTGAAATAGTGTTCCAAGCGCACCTGGCGCAGCACGTCGTAGTGGCCGTCAGCGTCGACAGCCGTGCGCACCTGGCGCGCGTCCAGCGTGCCGTCCGGGTACCGGTGCGCGTAGAAGCAGCTCGTGCCGAAGGGACACGTGCCCTGACCCTCGTTAAAGTGGCGGCACGGGATGGCCGCGAGGTTCTTGCGGTACGTCTCGATTAGCGCCTTCTTGCGATCCGGGTTGGTCACCATGCGGCTCGACGGGATGATGAAGTGCGTCTCGACGCGGCACACGGGGCACTGACGCACCGTCTGCTTGGGCTGGTCGGCGTTGCCGCGCCAGTTGCGCACGCACGTGAGGCAGAACGCGTGGCTGCAGCCCGAGAGCAAACCAAAGCGCTCCCCCTTTTGCAGAATGTTGTCGTAGCAGATGTTGCACTCGAGCTCCTCCGACTCCTGCAGCTCGCGGCCCATGACTATCATGTCGGTCTCCGTCTCCACGTCCTCTCGGAGCGAGTGCATATAGAAGCACGACTCGCCGTACCGGCAGTTGCCCTGCAGGAAGAACGTGCAGGTTTTTCTATGGGCAAAGTGAATAAACAATAACGACAGGTTAGTACAATTGGACATTGCCACAGCACAATTCATTGGAAAGTCCAATGCAATGCAAGAGAAAATAAGACGTACGGTCGCGCAATCTGCTCCTCAAAGTCCTCGAAGAAGTAGTCATCGTTGGCCTGTGGCGCGTTCTTCTTCGCGACGTCACCGTACGACGGCATGATGTGCTGCGCACCATACGCGGCGGCCATGTCGCTCTCTGCAAACTCGCCAGGGGCGCCATAGTAATACAGCTCTACATACACCAGTCATTAGCCACACATGCCATGTACCCAAAGGACGCATTGCTGCAACAACATACCTTCTTCTTCCGTGAGAAAGTCGCTCAGATGCTGCTCGGACGGATCTTCGGTCAATCCGCTAGCACCCCACGCAGCAACCTTCTCCTCCGCCTCGTCACCGCCTTCACGTGACGCGGCGCTCTTTGCCGCTGGCTTTGGGTTCAAAACGTACATCTTGACGGAGCTCTCCTTCTTCTTCTGCTCCTTCTGGCTGCCGCCGTTCGACGACGAACCCTTCTTCGTGTGCAGGTATGGGCACT
This sequence comes from Globisporangium alternatum, assembly GCA_023334315.1. NCBI lineage: Eukaryota > Oomycota > Peronosporomycetes > Pythiales > Pythiaceae > Globisporangium > Globisporangium alternatum. The sequence continues at coordinate 11,905 of JAASGT010000819.1, forward strand.
TGTCGCCCGCCGAGCACTCGCTCTTCTGGAAAAACGTGCACGGTACGCGGAAGGTGCCGGGCGCGATGGTCTTCTCACCCGTGCTCGCGCTCACGGACATGAACGCCGCCTGCGCGTTCGCATCCGTGATGTGCGAGAACTTGCACTCGCGGCCTGTCGATCCGCATACAAACACACAAACACAAGACGTTAGCATGCAACGTTCGCTTATAGAGAGCTATATACATGGGTACATGAAGAACGCACCAGCCTTGCAGGCGTTCTGCAGGAAGAACCTGCACGGGAACGGACTCACGGAGAAATCCTCGCGCGGCGCGTGGTAGAAGCTACAGGCGGCGCCATTGCGGCACTTGCCCTGCGCGAAGAACACGCACGGCGTCTTGCTGGTGCTGGCAGCTGCTGCCGCTGGTGCGGCGTCCGTGGGCGCCATTGTGCTGACGGCGGGAGACGACGAAAGGTGAGACTGCATCTCCGTTTAAAAGCTTCTCGCTTTTAATTGGTTGACGCGGAGCTATGAAAGATGCTCTTGGCGAAAAATAGGAACTTTCGCAAGCACTGTCTGGGAAATAATTTTGGTTACAAGCAGGTATAAAGAGGTTCTTCTTAGTAGTTTAAACCTCTACTTTGCCAAAACACTCCAAAACTACATACCCTTTCATTTTCGTTTGAAGTCATTGTCCTTAGATTTCAATTATGATCTACCATTCAATGTGCAGATTTCTATACAAAGATCAAGTTAAATTCCATTTTGGAAAGTAGATTTAAAACCTTTGAGAAAGAGCAATTTTTTGCTATCGTGAAATCCCGTGATTTAGACTTGCGTTTGTATGAAAAACCGTTTGAGGATAGAAGAATAGTTTCTTGAAACAATGTTATTACTGCTCCTGCAACTTATTATTACAGCATTTATTTTACTTTCTTATGTTGATTAAAGACTGTTGGTCTAGCAGAGCGTGTGGAGAGCTGCAGATTAGAGAACCGTATCCCTTTCTGGTGTGCTGTATAAACCCAGTTTTCACGAGGCAGGCACCCAAATCATCCCAAAACATTGTATTTGGGTACCCGTTCGCCTGAAACTCAACAGTAGTACAACTGATATCATACCTCAACTGTGGTCCCATTGAACCGGGCTTGATACAAAATCGGGTATTGATTTGTAGAGGCTAATATAATGCTTCGCGGTGTATAAAAGGCATCAGGCCACATGACAGCCAAGCATGCAAACCAAAACAAACAGAAACAAGAACGTGGATCGAAACGCGCCGCGCCTACACAGCTCACGAGAACCAGCTGCAGTGCGTTGTTTGTTTGAGTATGTGTTGAGTGTGTGGCTGCCACCGAATACTGACGTGTGCGCTATCTATTTCGATTATACAGGGCCGATTGATTGTCGTAAACAGAATGAAGGACGTCGACAATCAAACAAGACCTCGCTATAAGAATCAGCATGGAAAGCGCAAGTATAGTTCGACAACAATCGAAGACAAGTGTGGCGCTCTGCTGATGTGGGAGAGTCATCCGGACTGGGCGACTACGGAGGCGGCTCGTCATCTTGGCGTCAATGCGACCACACTTCTTGGCTGGAGGTGCAATCGAGCAAAGCTGTTTGCTGAGCCCAACGCACGCTGCAAATGGCGCTGCAGAGGAGGGAGACGTGCAGACACTGCAAGCACCAAACAAAACATAGTGCTATATGTCAAAGTTATGTACCGAACTGGGAAACCGCCGTCGCGCTCAGCAATCTTAGCATACTGTTCTTGGCGTTTTAAATCCTTTAAAACAAAGAGTTACAATGCGAAGCACAAGTGGGTTTCTCGATTCATTGCACTCAATCAGCTTTCAGATCGTGTGAAGCAACACTCCGGCTACTGTCTAGCGTTTGATCTTCAAACCCTGAAGCGCGAGTTCAGCTCGAAAGTGAGACGATTCATCGAAGAGAGAGATTACAAGACAAATGACGTCTGGAACATGGACCAAACTGGCGTGATATACGATATGAAGCCGAAGAAAGTGTGCAACGTGAACCTCGAGTCATCCCAGCGCAGATTTTGCCTGACGGCGTTTCTGACCGTCTCAGCCTCTGGTGAGAATCTACCACCTTTGGTCGTGTTACAAGCTACTCCAGGTGGTGACATTGAGACTCGCAAGCTTCCAACGTTGCCCTCTGGTGGAAAGTACACTGTTAAAAGCAATGGCTGGACGGATGAGGTGGTGATGCTCAACTACATTCGCACCGTGTTAGCTCCACTATCGCAGGAGCAAAAAACAAGGGAGCTCTTAATTATTGACGCACTCGGCACGCATATGACAAAGTCAGTTCGTCTGAAGCTGCAAGAGATCAATTTTGAGTGGCTCTACGTTCCTGCCGGCGCGACCTCAGTTTACCAACCCCTTGATGTGACCATCATGGCGCTTTTCAAGGCACATCTGCGAAACGAATTCAAGCGGATCAGACATGAGAAAGAGTGGGTGAGGAAGATTGAGATTAGCAAGGACGTTGGAGACGATGATAAAGGAGAAGATTGCAACTGGCTGCACGCTGGACTTCGATCGGACGACTCCGATGTGAAAGACATTGACGAGCTGCTCGACGACCTGGACACTGAGTCGCAGCTCACCGAGACCTTGCAACAGCGCAATCAAAGCGCTGGGATCGACTGGCCACACGAGCAGCACAGCCAAAATGCCAAGACCGCTCAACCGCGCAAGCACGCGAAGTCCAACATTGCTGTGGCTCACCCAAAGGCGTGTCGAGGTGTCGAGGTGATGAGAAGTACGCAAATGTGTTCTTCTTTCACTTCCACGCGCTTTTTCCGGACAAGGAGATGATGGCGACCGCTGACGTCCCTGAGGCGTCCTTCCAGACAGCAGCTGTGCGAGAGGCTGCTCGTAGAGCTGCGCATTACTACCTCCGGCCGCCCGCCGAAGAAGAGCGCATTGCGACTCGGTTGTGAACACTGGGACGCGTGATATCAAAAGTCAAGCTCGAGATTTTGGAGTTTTCGACAGCCATAAGCTCTCAAGAACATCTCCAGCGACTCATGGGCCTCATCCAAGGCGCACGTAAGTCCATTGATGTTGAGATGTATGTTTTAACTTATTGTACTATTATGCAGGCTCTAGTGGATACTCATCGCCGCAAGGTGAATGTCCGAACATTCGCGGCCTTTCAGGAGCGAGCCTCTCCCGGAAGCCATCTTCCGGAACTGATCCAGGCTGAGATCCGGTGTACGTCAAATCGAGGAAGTCCGCTCCGAGCGTACTATCGAACAGCTACATGCTGCACGATAGGACGGTTATCTTCGACCAGAAACCGATCTGGGCCGGGTCCGTGAAATGGATCGGCAGAGGCATGGAGAGCGGTAGCACGGTGTTCGTCTTCAGCGATCCCGATGCTAACATCATCAAGACTACGATAGAGGAACAAGCTGCAAGGTTCATTCCAATGACGTTGGGGTACTTTGAAAACCTACTAGGGGTCCTCACAGTTCGATTATGTTGGTTGTGATTGTCTTTTGATGTCGTCATCAAAATCAGCCTTCCAAATTCAGGTCATCTGATTGGTCGAGCCGAATAATCCACAAAACCGTGACTGGAGACGATTTTTATGGTGA